>OX246739.1:47088357-47353357 GCA_945910005.1 Isoperla grammatica
CTGTGATCGATAAGGAGGACTCGGAGGTGGTGCAAAGGGTGACTGAAACCAATAACAAACAATGTTTTCAAGTTGAATCCGTGTGCTTAAAGAATGACGAGGTGAAGATATCGTGTGCGGAAGTCGAGGAAACTTTAAACGAAAGTGTAACGAGTGTGCTTACCCCTCTGAGAGGGGTCGAAATACAGACACAATGTGATATCGTAAATGAAAATGTTCCAAGTTCCCCGAGATCGCCGGTGTTTGAATCTTTAACATTAGTTCAGAGGTCGGAAGTAGTTTTACACGTGAACGCTGCGACTAGTGACGCCTCCTCTCAGACCGAACTGGAGGAGACGGAAGCCGAAACTACGATCAATGTTCTGCCATCTTCACAAGTTCGGCAGAAACTTCAAGAAGAGATCGAGTGCGAGCGTTTGTCGTTGGATCTAGCGAGTCAGTTATCACCCTCCGACAAATTGCAAGGAATTTTGGGTATGATTATTGTATTACCTTATTTTAATTTGTTATGATTGGGATGAATGAATGGGAATGTGTAGAAAAGTTTTGTAGGAAGAGGGCAGGATTGGTGCATCCAGGTTGCTAAATAAATAAAGTAAGAGGAAAATTACAAAGTGAGTAAAAGTTTTAATAAGTGTTATTGATAATTGGTGCCGAGAAGTCAAGAAGTAGAATAGAGTGGGTACAGTAGAGGCAGGATAAATGCAAATGTCAAGTTGAGAATAAGAGTTACGATGAGGAACAAATAAACAGATTGTTAGACCAAACAAAGTATTATGAAGATTATGTTTCTCTTTACAATCAGTGATTTTTTTGAAGTTCTTGAAATTGGGTGGAAAACGAAGGAAGGAAGGTTGAGACTTAGGAGTGGGCCATGAAGATATTTAGATCATAACTTTGCACATTCCTCAGATCTTGATTTTTAATGAAATTATGTATTTAGTACTTTTATCTGAGAATAAAACGTTTTGAATTGAATTAGTTCAGTTTTTTGGGCCTATTATTTACGTAGCCAGTGGGTTAGGTAACACGAGGGTATGCTGGTCTAGTTCCAGGGCCGGAACACAGGAGGCCGGCCGACTACGTAGCCGGGCTGTTCCGTCTGGAGATCGCAGCTCGACCGACCCGAGGCTCGTCTGTCTCGACCGAGACTAGATCTCCGACCAGCTCGTCCGACGAGGGTCGGTCCGAGCGCGACCTGGCCGAGTCCAATGCCAAGACTGGACGGTCCGAGATGCTCGGAAACAGTGCCGAGCTTCAGCAGAAGAAGGTAAGTGCACGTGTACTCGCCCCAATATTTGGATTGTTTTTATTGATTTTTAATTATGAAACTTTTGACTCAAAAAAGCTACTGTATAGGCACCGAGATTGGCCACTGATGGCGCTAGTGAAAACGAATGAAGCGCTCCAAGTGGCAAAGTCGCGCAACAACCTGCTGAAGCAGCGTCGTTCTTCCTACGTCAATAAAGGGAAATTGTGAAAATTATTTAATTAAATACGGGTTTTAAAATTTTCGTGCAGATTATGAATCCCATCAGTAAATCTTAAAAAGGCAAGCCACCATTTTAATCAGGACACGTTTTAGACGTAAAAACAACAAATAACACACAACAAACACAAACAAAACAAGACAATAAAAGACAAAACAAAAGCACAAAACAAAACAACAATACAAAATAAATACACATCAACAATAAAAAACAAAACAAACACCAAACAAAAACAAGATATATCACAATAATATCCAGCACTATTTTCAACCGCGGAATGAAATCTTCAGCAGTTTGTTGCTAAATTTGGCCACATATAGCGCTGTATGTACTAACACACGGTGCCTATTGTAGCTTTACTGCAGATTCATTTAACAAGTTATTAATTTAGAAGCTTATAGGTAAACACTTGTCCATCCCTTAATCATGATTAATAATGTATCCTTTAATCTTAGTTCACTATTGTACAAATGTTCCTTATTACCAGGTGATACAATTTTAAAAATGCATAGTAAAGTGAAATAAAAAAAAAAAAATTACCTAATGTTTGTGTTTGCCCAGCTCTGATGTGTGTGTTGTGTGTTGCCTAGGAGGAGCTGATGTCTCGCCTGGCCCGCAAGCTGGAGGTGCTGAGAGACGAACACGTGATGGTCTCCGAGGAGTCTCGAGTCAACGAAGAGCTCGGGGGAACGGTTGCTGCACAGGTGGCCAGCCTGGCGAGGCCGCACGAGGCCGCCAAGTATCGGCTACACGTCGAGGAGGTCGGCAAGATCACGAGTCTGCTGCTCGGATTGTCCGGTCGCCTCGCGAGGGCCGAGAACGCTCTAGTCGGGATGCCGGAACTCCACTCGGAGCGGGTGAGTTACCTGTTGTTCCATAGTCTTGACCACCCATTATGAAGGGACTATGTACAGTCTCTGAAGTCACAGAGATACATTTTTTAGAAAACCACAATTTGCCAAATTTGGCATTAAAATCACCTTTTTATATCCACTTTGAGCTTTGGCTATATTTTATACGATTTGATTTGATATATTTGATAAGGCTCTTTGCGGCACAAGATTTCCTAGGATTTTAAGTGTTTTAGCAAAATATTTGCTAATAAGTTCTCAAGTAATAAGTTCAAGTAATAAGTTCTCAAGAGTTATTTCTGACAGTGGCACATGAATCCTCGTGCAACACAGGCTGTAGCAAAGAGCGCATTATTCGGGCATAGTGTGAGCAATGTTTTCTTATGCATACGCATAACGGCTGAAAGAAAAACCTTATCCCAGGGATTTTGTGCAAATATAGCCACTTATGTTGTGATTGGCCTAAGCCCTAGCCTAATGTATTTTGTTATATTTTCAGAAAATCTTGGAGAGCAAGCGGGACAAATTACAGGAACAGCTGGAGGAAGCGAAGAAGTTGAAAGAAAACATCGATCGTCGTAGTGTTTTTGTATCAAACATTCTTTATAAATATTTTAATTCTGAAGAGTATGCGGACTATGATCATTTTATCAATATGAAAGCAAAACTAATTATGGAATCTCGAGAAATCATCGACAAGATCAAACTTGGGGAAGAACAATTAGTGGCCTTAAGAGAGACTCTTTCCTCACCAGACAGCTGAACGTTTTGTTTTAGTGTAACTAGCTATTTTCCTGCTTATTGATCATGGGGTTGTTACCCTTTGATCTTGGGTGCCTAGTCTCTTATAATTATAATAAATTCTTTATTCCTGTGCTTAGTTGCAATTCCCAGCAACAACTAAAACAAAACAATATCTGCTAAGTCTATGCACGGAAAATCTGTGCAGCTTGGTTTCATTCAATTTATATGTTCGTCATATTACTGGAAATGTTTAACTGCTGGACTTGAGCTTGAAGCAATTTAGCAAGAAACAAAATATTATAAGGATACTATAACATTTGACAGTTACGTGCAAGCTTTAAAATATGTGCGGGGATTGTAACGCAGTCGAACTATGAAGTGCTCGTGTGTTGCATATCAATATGTCCAGATAGGTCAGTGTTAACACATTCTTATCACAACGCCAGTATGTATGGTGACTTCCATTAATACAACAAAATATTTGCTACAGCAATTTAGTTACTTTGTAGATTTTATCTGCCTATATGTACTACTAAGTGCCGGTATTACAATCAACAAATAGATACTTGATAATAATTAGCTATTTTTAGCTACTAAAGATAATTTCAAAGCATTTTATGGGTAGTTGCCATTGGTGTAAACAAGTTATTTAAAGAAAAGTATCTGAACTTGACTTTGTAATACCGGTACTGAATACAAGCATCTCTGTCCGAATGGTCAAACAGTTGTACTACTATATTGCCAGGAATTGCTCCTCACAAATCGTAGATCCGATTCAGTGAGGGAGTCAACACTCTTTACAAAAGAACCTCTTGCCTTTTGGATTCCTTTTGTAGTCCACCACTCTGACAAAACTGAAAGGAAAAAAGAGTTTTAACAAAGGGCAAAGATGGTTCATATTGATATGAGGAAATTGTCTTTATATGATGCAAATGGCATGTTAATTACGATACTGTATTTATAAAAATATATGATGATAAAACAGAATGGACATGTTCTTTAATTTATTTCAACGAAGTGGATATTCGAGTCAACACCCAATTTAATTCCTACTCCCCCTTCTTTCTACATACTTGTCTATTCTAGACTCGAGACTATTAGATAAAAGACTGAGAAACGTGAGGATCTATGCCGAAAGTCATTGTTGAAATTAGACATGCCTACTGCAAGAGAATTGTTACCTCAGAAATACTGTGTATTTACTTTAGTACTATATTTCATATTTCATATTTATTTCATAGTTCACTGACCATTACAATGTAAGGGTGTACTCCTCTTGAGAGAGAGAGAGTGAGAGAGAGCTCCAAACATCAACAATGTAGTAAAGCATCAATGGTGTTAGGTCCATGAAGTTGCCCCCCCCCCCCCCCTCCCCCAGTATTGGGCAAATACCCTCATAAAGGGAACTTTGAAAAGTTAAGTTCGGCAATATTTATTGGTTTGTTCTTTTGTAACATTTTTTCCACTGCCTTCATGTACTTTTGTAAAATTGAATGGCTAGCTAGGTTGTTCACATACATATAACATAAACCTATAATAATATATAACATTATATAACATAAAAATGCAAAAACCGTCCCAGCCCTAAACGGAGAAGATCAACCGGAACAAACCAAAAAAGAGCACACTTACAAAAGAGGCTCAACATTTAAAGTGATGATATCTAGAATTGTGGCAAAGCCCATTATTTTGTTTACAAATTACAATTTATTAATATATTTAGCAATGGGGGTGGATAGGAAGAAAACCAACCGCTTACCTTGTTGCTGACGACCTTCGGAGTTGGTAGACACACAAAAAACAGAAAGACTAAACTATAATGTTGAAACTGTTTCGGCCTGACGTGGCCTTGTTCATCCGACGAAGGTGGAGAGCTCAACTTCAAAAGTCGTCAGCATCAAGGTAAGCTGTTGGTTTCCTTCCTATCCAACCCCATTGCTAAATACCCAAAGCTGTTAGGCACTCTAACATATTCACAATATATAAATTAAACACTAATTAAGCGAGCGAAGCGAGCGTCTCCACGAGACTCTTATGGCACTTCTTTTTTTTTTTATGTCTGTCAAAAGCGGTCGAACGAAAGTCCGATCAACTTGAACTTTGGACCATCCACAAGCCTCGATGTGGATTGAAGGTGTATAGTTTTGAGGCAAAATCGTTTGAAAAGTTACAAAGTTACACCATAGTTACTGCAAAATATTTTTCTGAAACAAAATGGCGGCAAAATGTGAGATAGCCATATTTTCTTAAAGCTTTTTCCGGTCACGAATATGTAATATGTTCATTTAATGGCGATCTGATAAATATTGGCAAAGTTACACAAAAGTTACTCGAAAATATTTTTCTGAAACACAGTAACAGCAAAATGTGAGGTGGCTATCTTGTAGTAAATTTTTGTCCGGTCACGAATATACTAATTTAAACGCGATCGGGTACATATTAGAGGCAGACATTACATTTCTATTGATGTCAATAACTGTGAGTAAGGGTGGCGGACCGCGGGGAAAACACTAGACAGAATGACAACGAAAATTCTTAGCAATGCACATTGCACTGCATTCAACAATATTGGGAAGTATAATAGCTATGAAAATTAGAAACATGTTTGTTATGCACATTCTTGAATTGTTGTTAATTGTTGTTTTTATTAGCTTTGAGATCTTTTCGCCAAAACGTTCGTAGATATGGATGCGCTCGCTTATCAACGCGTCAAACAGAGCGTTTTCCTAGTATATATATATATATATATACATATATTGATTCGTAGATTTTCAGGGCTACCAGGTGATGAGCATGTCGACTTTGCGGTATCAAGCCCTCTCGGATGAGTGTTTGGTTCCGAAAAGAACCGGTTTACTCGACGTTTTGGCAGGTACGTTAACATCGACTCCAGATAGTGGCAGGAACGCACCTGCCGAAACGTCGAGTAAACCGGTTCTTTTCAGAACCAAATTCAGAACCAAACACTCATCCCAGAGGGCTTGATACCGCAAAGTCAACATGCTCATATATATGATATCTTAGATTTTTTTGGTTGCAAAATGTAAAGTAAGAAAACATTTTTCGGTTTAACCAATCCAAATTGTATTTAAAATAAAATAAATCAACGTTTCTACTACTTTAGCGTCGTCTTTTTCAAGACATACAAACATACAAAAACAAATAAAAAACCACAACAACAAAAAAACACTTGCATATAAAATCGAAAACACTGCCACAGCGATACATCACTGGGTATATATATATATACCCAGTGATGTATCGCTGTGGCAGTGTTTATATATATATATATATATATATATATATATTGTTAAAATTATGAATACCACGGGTTGTTACGTCACGTGTACTGCACTTACTTACACATACGTTGCTCAGAAACGTCGACCAATATGACAAGTGCAGTAAACGTGACGTAACAACCCGTGGTATTTATAATTTTAACAATATTAATAGTCACGAAAGTCTAAGTTCAGTAATATATATTCCATGTATTCCATAAGAAACAGTTAACGACTTGCATGAAGAAAGCAAATTCATCGACCTAACATTTACATTTTCAATTTTACCGCTTGCTCGCTGCCAACGCAGTTATTTTTTGCTTTTTCAAAAGTTACTCTCTTATTCAAAAAAACGGTTATTTTGATCAATATCTTGAAATCGTTTCGTGTAGAATCACAATAATAACATTTCAACCAAGTGATTTGCCTCTTCAGAAGTTTTTGAAGCTAATGTTTTACTTTTTGACTTGAGAAATTTGTTCCGCACTTGTGGTCACAATGCATGGCGCTTGTGCTGCTTCCCGCGGATACTCGACACATGACATTTGACACTGACCGATTCTGCCATCATCTTTAAATTATTTAGGCCTATGTCAGTCGTATCGTAAGCAAAATTAAGTTTAGATAAGAAATGCAAATTGAAGTTAATCCATTGACAAGTAATCCAACTGTGGCATGGAAAGAGTTGTCAAGAAAACAAAAAGTTATCAAAGTGCGTGTGAGTCCTCCAAAGAACAATGTACCAGATGACAAGGTGAGGTTATGTTCAAAACATTTTAAAACCTATTTTCATCCATCACTGACATACCAGCTTTTACCACCGTTATTTTTCTATAACTGCATATTACTACGTTAGCCCTAACTTGAATACTTTCAATTCAACAGCTTAGGTCCAGGCCCTAGGCCTAGGCTAGGCCTATGTGCAGTAGATCTATGCCCAAGCCCCTAGGCCTAGGCCTAGTCTCTAGGGCCGTAGGGTTTACCCGGTCAAGGCTATACAAAATACCTAGGCTGGACGTAGTCTAGTAGGTTACAGTGTCTAGGAGTACGGCCTAGACTAATCTGCACGAAGTTCTGCCTCGAATACTCGGTGAATCTTAGATTACTGGTACCGGTACTTCCAGTCCGGCCCTGCGATGAATCGGTTTTAAACTCAATCTAGGGCTTAGATCTGGACCTAGCAACCAGAAGCTTGGCTTATTTTGAATTAGTTATTGGACTCACGGCTTTATTCTGCTTTGACCTGGTTTACATTACTCGCATTTTAACGTGAGCTGTTTAATAATGCTGGTAATTTTAGCATGTAAACGCAATGAAGTAGCTACCACTGGTGTAGGCCTACTTTTTACCTGAGTTGGAACTCGGACTTACTCATATAACTGTTCATGATCCGAGTAGTGTAAAGTTGTAAATAGAGGACGGTCGACTTCCGTGATTATCAAGACGTCATGTTTCATAACGGCAAACATAACAACTTCAACGACGGGTTTTTTATTACAGTCTTTGTTCAATAAACTAAAAAGTTAACAAATAAATGCATTAATATTCATGATTATACCGTGGATTATACTGTCTACACGACTTGCTGTTGTACTTGTGTGCTGTAGGGCCTACAAAGTTGAGTTGTAAGTTACGTTGACATCGGGTTTTCAGCTGTTGTTATTTATGTCAAGAAGGCGTTAAGCGTACAGCGCTCAGCGAGTGAAGGTTGAAAACTATATGATAACAACAGTTAAATGAATTTAGTGTAAACATAAGTGGGTTATTGCAGTAAAATCAACCCGTGTTTAACTGCAGTGACAAAAAGGGGGTCTTAGTGACATCACCAAAGACTTCAAAAGGCATAGGCCTTTCTTTTATACTTTGAAACCCCGTGTTTTCATTGGCACTTGACTCTAAGGTCCACTGATGATTATAATTTGTACAATGTGTATTGTACTTGGTAAATAAACAATATTACCTCCAACTTACATATTAATCTTCAATTTGTAGGCCTAGGCCTACTGTAAGCACCGATATAATGTGCACGTTTTCCACAGGTTCGGATTGTGTGTATGGCAGATACACATTCATTGACTCCACATATCAAGTTTGACATTCCAGATGGTGATATTTTTATTCACGCTGGCGACTTCACCCGTTGCGGACGATTGGAAGAAGTCGTTGAATTCAATAACTGGATTGGTAAGTGCGAAGCATCCTAGGGTGATCAGACATTTTGGAAAATCATAGTCTGGCTATTAAGCGTTTATGTATAATTTGCTTCTATAAAATTAAATTTCTTTGGATTGCTCTTTTGTTACCTTCTAGGCATACTTGCAAATTAGAAATTTGTAAAAGTGAGACAAGGTATTTTCTTTCCTTTGTTGTCATTGTCCATTGCCTTGCCTTGTTGCATAATGTGTCATGTTTGTTTCAGGCAACTTACCACACCCTCACAAGATTGTCATAGCTGGTAACCATGAGCTTAGTTTTGATCTCAGCTTCACACATCCACTCGGGACGAGTCCTGGAGACCGATCTTCGCATACGGGTCATAGTCTTGTCGACCAAATACCGACACTTGGCATTCCAAAAGACAACCTCACAGAAGCAGTAAAAACTACAAATATTAAAGACCATCTCACGAATTGTATTTACCTCCAAGATTCTGAGGTCATAGTTCACGGCTTGAAGATCTACGGAACTCCATGGTAGGACTCACTTGTCCAAGTTATGTGCTTCTTATGCTTGGTACATCATAACAGCTCCAAGTCCACTTGTTCACGCATTGAAGCATGCATTCACGGGAAAGCGTAGCCTCACATTAAAAACCGCATAAACTTTTAATTTTTTAATGAGATCTCAAGAATGCTACTCAAAATAAAATTGAGGGCATAGCACATCTGTAGTAAGACTTCAGTCAGTAGTAGGGCTTACGTAACCATAGTCCAGTTCAGTTTGCACACTCTTCTCTCTCTCTCCTCCACATCTGCCTACCTCATTCTGCCATCTGTCTCGAGGTCTTCCCACTCCTTCTTTTTTTATTCTTCAGTTCTAATGCCTGTTTTGGGAGTCGGTTACCAGTCATTCTTGATAAGTGACCGTAACATCGTAACCGACCCTTTCCCAATATAAACTTTAGGCTCTCCACTGACTATTCCCACTTTCTTTGTACTGGATGACACTACCAGTACTTCTGATTTTATCCCTGCCCTGCCCTGCCCTGTCACACTACATAAAATGATATAGGCCTAGGCCTACTATGTTGAAGTAGATTCTATTTTTTTTAATAATGAGTCATATTTTGTATGGACCTATTATAACAATCTTGTCATTGAGCATGAGAGAAAGAGTGCTACTTGCGATATAATAGTCCAGATCGCTATATTATCGTTGACATCCCTACTGTCATTGTAAACATTGTTGCAGGCAGCCAGAGTTTTGCAAGTGGGCATTCAACCTGCCGCGCGGCCAGGCTTGCCTGGGGAAGTGGGACCAGATACCCTCGGACACAGACATCCTAGTGACTCACACGCCACCTGTAGGCCACGGAGACCTCTGTTGTTCCGGTGTTCGGGCGGGCTGTGTTGAACTCCTCTCGACCGTACAAAACAGGGTCAAGCCCAAATACCACGTCTTTGGGCACATACATGAAGGTTGGTCTTGATTTAATAGTATAGGTCATCTTGCATGCGCTGCTAAATTATTAATTGCAATGAATTGTTGGCAGGTCACCTATTCGACAATGATAGGAAATAGGAATATTATCATAGTTGCTCTTTTCAGGCTATGAAGTTCATTTGAAAGGGGACCTGCCCAAAGGGTGCCACTGACTGCTATACTTTTTAAAAGTTCATTTTCGTTTTTTTTAATCCTAGGCCTATTGCAGAAGACATTAAATTGTCCATGCTATCATATTATGTTTAGTTTAAAATGTACTATACAATTTTTTTTTTTTCGTATGCAGATCCATTCCTCAGCCATTCCTCTTCCTCGCTATCCAGTATAAAATGGCTTCTTTTTCTGACCTGCCCATATCATTGGGCAGGGCGTCAATGTCACTCTGAAGTGCGGCACACCTAAAAAGGAATTATATTTATAAAAAAATATTATAATATGTATTATAAAATAATTCGCGGATCCCCTACGAGTGTGCTGATGCACAAAAAGCAAAGCAGGCTATGCACTGTGCAATGCAGCATGCCCATATGTCAAGTAGGTGGCTTGCCAGCTACCGTTTGATTAACATACACCTTAGGTATATTAAGTGAGGAAAGGATCCAACAGCTTACCTTCGTGTAGTAAGATGACGGATTTGCGAGTTTGAAGTACACATAAAGACATAATACAAAATATAACGAGACGTTTCGACCGAGGTCTTGCTCACTCGAGAGAAGAATGGCTAAGAATGGCAGTAGCCATTCTTCTCTCGAGTGAGCAAGACCTCGGTCGAAACGTCTCGTTATATTTTGTATTATGTCTTTATGTGTACTTCAAACTCGCAAATCCGTCATCTTACTACACGAAGGTAAGCTGTTGGATCCTTTCCTCACTTAATATACCATTCCAGCCGATTGGCACCTACTTTCATAACATACACCTTAGTTAAATACTTTTGGCACTGTCCTCCATCCCCATGCTCTATCATGGAGAGAGAGTGATAAAGATGCAATAAGTTTAGGTAAATCAAACATTCTTTGATCAAAGTCGGCATGGAACGTTCACTCTCAATCTCATTGGTGCTCAGTGATTTCCCGCGTGTTCTACAAACCAATCACAGATTTTGTACAACATTTAGATAGGCCTACTATGTTTGCGTTTTTGTGTTTTACAGACTGCCGACTTCCAAGTTTTGCTAGGAATGGATACTGCACAATAGAAATATGCAAACGTTTCCAAAGTTTAAAAGTTCACAAACATAATTAATGTTTTTAAAAGTTCATACTTGCCAAAAATGAATGCGTTTGTTCAAAAGTTCATCATAGTTCGAACGCGTTCACGTGAACGCGTGAATTTTAAAAGTTCCTTCCCCAAGTATGGTGACTACTAATATTATAAAACTCGAGCCCTGGTCCTCCACATTTGTCTACCTATAGTGATTTGTAGGGCTGTGCGAGCAGGGATTTTTCAAGTCGAGCGAGATCGAGCAAGATTCAGAAGATATTCTTGAATCTCGAGCGAGATTCGAGATCGAGCGAACCAAAAATTTTCTTGAATATCGAGCGAGATTCAAGATAAAAACAGACTTTTCTTATTACCTTCCTAGTACCATAAAGGCCCGAATATAACGCGATGTTTTTTTTTAAACAAAAAATTCCATATCTTCGCTCGCGCTAGAATCGGAGACTACAAATTTCCAAACGCATTTCGCGATGTTTGAAATTCCCGCCTAAAGTCGATAAAGTAGTAACTTTCGATACCGGCAAGTCGATCAAGTAGTCCCAGTCTAGCCCCGATGCTAGCGCAACCTCTTATTAATTGAAGAACTTCTAAGGGAGGAACAGGGTGTCAGTTGGGAGTGGGGTGATATCCAAGATGGACGTCGTCAATGGAAAGTGATGATTTGGTCTGCGGAATTTTTACCAGCAAGCAATTTTGCAAAGAGTTAGACAATTTTTGAAGTCCATGGCATATTACTAGAATCCATGTTTTGGTAGTACAATCACGAAAATAGGCCGCCTAAATGTTGTATCTAGATTATACAAAGCCTAGGCTAGAGTAGGCCCAGGCCTAGGCCGAGCCCTCTCGAGCCCGCTCGAGACTCGAATTTTCGAGCAGGTGTTTGAGCAAGTCGAGCGATACACGAGCAGAATTTTTATCTCGATCTCGTCTCGAAATTTCGAGACTCGCACAGCTCTAGTGATTTGCCCAATTTACTTTGTTTCAGGGTACGGTATTTCGTCAGACGGAAAGATTATCTACATAAATGCGTCCACATGTGATTTAAATTATCTTCCCACAAATCCTCCCATCGTTTTCGACATCACTCTGCCAGCAAATATAAAGAAAGCATAGATGACGGCACCCACTCATAGTGAAGTCACTGCAACTGCAATCAGTATTTATTGACTAAAGTGCCAGTAGGTAGGCGGAGGCCTATATTTATATATATGTACTTACCACCTAGGCTTAAGTATGATTCTCACATTGTTTGGTCTACTAATGTAAAGATGTGACCAATCAGCCATACTTCCTTAGGGTGTGTGTAATACAGTACAACCTTGTTATTACGTCCTCCGATACAACGTTGTTCGCATTATCACGTTGTTTTGATCAAGTCCCAGCGAAATTCCATAAGCTAGTCGCAATGTTAATTTTCCCTTGATAATACGTCTCCTGATATTACGTCGCTAAATTACCGTCCCTAGTCCCTACATTAGTAAAACAATTGATATAAAACAATTGACATAACGTGGGTTCAGATAAAACTTCTGTTTTTACAATTGAATTCGTCAGATTACTCCCCCCACCCCTCCCCAACCCTACGCGCTGCGAAACCCGACTCAGGTAGAGGACCCCGGGCGGTTGACTCACAGCCAGCCTGCCGGCCAGCGCTTTGTTGCCCTTTATCTGTTTCTAATACATTGTCTAGACAAAGACCCAAAATGGAAATAAACTAGTTTAGGCCCATCACTCGTGAGATAGGCATATTCTTAAAAGCACTGGATGGTCACGTTATCTCCGCCTTGATAAAGAGCAGTAACAGCCGACTGTACAATAGCGCTGGCCAAATTAGAAGTGTGTAGGTAAGAAAGTGGGCCATACAAACGTCTACCCCCCCCCCCCATAATGTGTTATTTCATTTTTTGTAATCTTTAATGTTATTATAGTATACTGCAGGTCATACTCTGCACAACAAATCTAATCTGTCACTATTTATGTCCCTTCATTATTGATGTTGCCCCAAAGAGTAGGCCTACATTTACTTCAAACTAAGCCATAAATCAGTTACCTTTGTTGATTTGATACAACATTGCGCTTGATATAACGTCGAAAATCATATAACGTCGAAAATCAATAGTCCCTTCAGCGATGTTATATCAAGGTTGTACTGTATAGGGAAGAGTCTCAGAAGTGTGCCAATCCATCCATGCTATCTAGTGTTTGAGAGCTCAACTATTGTGGCAAGTAGGGATGCATAACAATAAAATAAAAATTATCGATAATCGAAAAGATGACAGCATTATCGATCGATAATAAATTTACAAACACAAATCAATCTTTTACGGATTCTGTAATATTACGTCATCTAACTGAGTGCATAATGATATAGCAACATTCCTTAGACACATCTGATGTGATACTGTTGAGAGTAATCACTAAAATTAGATATGAGGCCCAGTATTAGCGGTATCTTTTGAGTATTACAATACAATATACTACAAAGACCAAAGAAAAATGAAATAGTGCATTACGAACATTCTTTTTCAAAAACCAAACCACTCAATAATATTTTTATTATCGATTGTTGAAATTTTATCGAATATCGAAGGATAATATAGATAACCATGTGCATCCCTGGTGACAAGAGGGTTAGAATGGAAGACAGTTACATTGCCAACTGTTTTTACTAGGCTTTAAGTGGGCTCTGCAATCATAATGTTCTTGTTTTCATGTGTCGTGAATAGGAAAGATGATGACCAATCACAATCTTGGGACATTCCCAGAGATAGTCCACTATATTCACAGCTAGTTTACACAAACACAATCCATTTTAAAATCATTGTCACACTTCAAAATAAACAACAATTGATTGAATTATAACTCAAGCATTATTAACCACATACTTGGATCACTTAAAACATCACCTTAGTTTATATTTTATAATCTAAAATCTAGTTTTGTTCTTCAAATTGAAACTCTAGTAGAGCATAGTGTTAACCTGGCCACACTACATTAAGCTTATTTTTTGTAGGCCCTGCCACTTGTTGGCTTTCTACAGTTAAGTGGTTGCCGACGTCATAGATGCGCGAGTCTGAGCCAATCATTGGGCAGATTTTTCAGATTGTACTGACCTTTGATTAGCCAAGCTTCACTCAGCTATTACATCAGCACCACAAGGTTGGCGTGGAACGAACTTAATCCTCTCTCCTGTGTCCGCTTCTTTTTAAATACATCACATCCCTGCTTGGTCTTCAGAGGCTGTTACTGGTGTGCTCCATGCAGAGCACTTACAGTAACTTGTCCCCCCCCCCCCCCCCCCCCACACACACACACCAACAACGCTGCAAGCCTGATAGTGATAACCCCTTTGTCATGAAACTGTTTTTCTTTCTCCTTGAGCCCATTCTGAATTACTGGTTGCAATGTGGATTCAATTTATACTTTCTCAATAGGCTTTTACTTTTTAACCACTTGACTGTCATGCCCGGAATAATCCGTTTCAGCGCCGTGCTGTTTTTAAATTGTTTAGAACATAGATGTTCCAATTTCTGGTTTGAATCGTGTGCTGTGCCATGCCACTTGATCAAGCATATAAGTGAAACTCAGATGTGTTTACTTTTTATTTTTTACTGCAAAATAACTAATTTTAACTCGCTACAAACTTTTCAGAATTCGAAGCTGCCAAATGTCATATTGTCAGGTATCCAGATACTATGTCCGGCAAATATGTATCTATTTAAAAGCTATAATACATAAATTTGCCTCGTCAGCTGTTTTATGTTACCTTCTCCAACTGAACCCATGTGGAGTACTAATGAATTATGATCCTTCACCACTAGACTTGATTTCCCCTTAACTAGCAAATCTGTGGCCATAATCTTTTTGGGTTGGGTTTGCTCTTCTCATGCCTGGCAAGAATGCCACCCTCGTAGCTTGTATCGATACGAAAGTGTTTTCTAGCACGATACATAGCATGCACTGTAAGCAGAACTCTGTAGCCTCTTATCCAGAGTTTTCTCCCTGCATGCTCCAATAGAACTGCAGCACACAGCAGCAACATCTCATCGGGAACATCTCGATTACAGTTCGCCAACCTGTAAGAAGTTACGCTGTTAAACCGGCTTTAGTCCAAGTCCCTTGCCTTGGGATTTGTATTGGTGGGAGTTTACTGTAAACTAGGGCTACCCAACGATAAAAAAAATCTATCGATATCGCGTTGCGATAGCAAACTTATCAAGTGACATTATCAATATTGAATCTTTTGTACTTTTCTCATCTGTTTTTAGGATTTCCAGACCAGCCAGAGGACATTCACTAAGAATAATATTACCATATTACGTAAATAAATATTTTACTTTGAAAATGTCTTAAAATGTGTGTCAATTTGTGTGTTGTATTATTCAACATTTAAAATATCCACACAAAACAGGGATGTTGTGATTGGCGTGACGTGACGTAATTGTATATTTTTTTTAACAATTAGCTTATTAGGCGCAAGTTTGATCAATCGATATATCGAATTTTTTTCTACTGTTGATATTGTATCGGATTATCGATATCGTTGGGCAGCTCTACTGTAAACTGTTTTTAATTGACGTATTTTTCTTTCTAGTTACCCGACAGAGTTCTTTTTGCATTTGTTTTACATCTAGGTAATGCAATTTTTAACCAGCTTCTAGTACCGTGGAAGTAGAATGTAGCGAGTTACGGCCGACTGGGAAATGCATTCATCTCTGTGTAGCTTGCTAAGGGGTCTTTCAACTGTTCCGTGATTTGAATTGATTCATCTGTTTTGTTAAGATGTCAGTCACCCTTCTGCATTACATCCACCCACCCACCTACCCATTAGTTCTGAAATTATATGAATAAAAAAAATGGAAAAAGTGATGAGTAGGCCATTGCGATTGAATACAATCGAGCAGCCTTTGTGTCTAATTTATGTGCCAAATGTTCAAATAGTCCTTGTTACAAAAAGAAACATTCAAAGGGGAGGGGGGAGATAACTTTAATTTGATATTTCTCACTTTTATGGTAATTTGTAATGATTTTGCACAACATGTAATGTATTACTATTTAATTTATTATTATTATGTATTATATCTACATGATGTAATAAAAATTACTAAAATTTTCCCAGACTAATGCTGATTAGTTTAGGGACTTGTGTGTTAAAATTGTATATTAGTACCTAATTGTATTCTTTGCTTGAAATCCTGCATAATTAAATAGATCACCATTCCACCAAAAAGTAAAACTATAGGTTAGGTAGTACATTGCATAATGTGGCCTATTGCAGTTGCATATTAGTACAATTTTTTGGTTTCAAATGTCTGATTACAGACTGGCTACATTACAGTGGCAAGCCATTAGTTGATGAATGCAACACCCACAACTGAAACTGTAAAAATCTAAACCTGCACAAACTCTTATCTGGCACTCCTACATTGGATTGTTATATCTTAATATTTGATTTTGCAGGGCACAACAGCCCTTTTCAAGTGGCCAACCGGTTCACTCCTCAACATTTTGGATATGAATATGGTATTATTAAGTATTGACAAATTGTAAATCAAGTGGAATTTTAGCGTTAAAAAACCAACAGTAAACTGTGGGAAACAATAACTAGGTGACAACTATGGATTTTGGTAAGCAGAAGTTTGGGTGGTAAAGCATGTAAAAGGATGGTTAAACCAAATATAAAATTATGCTGTTCATTCTGCTTTTTGTTGGTGGCTAAAAGGAGTAATAAAATGTTGCAATGTGAATACTAACTACTAGGAAATCTGAATATCTGGACTATGCATAATGGTTCAAGTGTATCATTTCATTTGCATATTATCATTGTTGTAATATGTTTGGTGCATACTGCACCATACATAGCATTTAGTTTTAGAGAACTCGAGGAGGAAATATGTGGCTAACCTTTATTGGGCAACTAGGCAGAGAATGGCTTAAGTTCTAACTCTGGGTGTTCGAAAGAAGAAGAAGAAGACTACTTTCAAGACTCGCATGTCTTAACATGCATTTGAGTGTAAAGCGAACGGCTGTAAAAAATGAATAAAAACGCTCTGTTTGACGCGTTGATAAGCTAAGCATATATATAAGCATATCTATGAACTTTCTGGCAAAAAGTTTTCAAAGCTAATAAAAACAACAATTAACAACAATACATGAATGCGCATTGCAAACATTTTTCCAAATTCCATAGCTATTATACTTCCCGACATTGTTGGACGTCGTGCAGTGTGCGTTGCTAAGATTTTTCAGTGTCATTTTGTCTAGTGTTTTCGCCGCGGCCCACCACCGTTACTAACACTTATTGACAGCAATACAAATGTAATTTCTGCCTCTAATACGTATCAGATCGCTTCTAAGTTAGTATATTCGTGACCAGAGAAAAAAAATTTCCCCCCTTAAATTAGGCACTGGTAGTTACTAGTTAGTAAATACAAAATATATTAGTTCCAACAAATTAATTATTACTATTTAAATCTAACTGTATGTTCCAATCAAAGAAATGCATACTATAAGTATGTATATAATTAAATTAACATACAGACATTCTTATTTAATTTCCAATTATTCAAATTTGTCATCACAAAGACAATGGCCAATCAGAGGCTATCAGGGTATTAGCAAGATTTATTTCGTCACCAGTTTCCAAATTGGCAGGTAGGGCACAGCATGCTTTGTAAAGTAATAGAGGCTTAAGAAAACAACAAGTGTGCAGCGTTTTGCATTGAACGTCAAAAATATCGTGTACAAAGGCCTGGCCTACGTCACTTATGTTCAGTCTTTTTTAAAGAAAATCAATCGGATAAAAATTTACAAAGTACATAATCATATATACTCTTATCAATTATTTAACAGAATAGGCAAATTTAATATTCTACATGTAAAATATGTAACTTTTGCAATATTCTACATTACATATTCTACAGTAGAATATACACATAGATAACGTATTTTCTATGCATAATATTTTACTGACCCAACCCTGACTCCAAGTTCGAGAAACATTTGTTAGACAACTCCAAAGTTTGGGTGTAAAGGGATGCGAGACTGCAACGTGAAGTAATCGGTCGAGGATATTAAAGAGGATATTGACATTTACAACTACAGCAGGAGTTGTTGGTTCTTTGGTAGCAAATGGCTATTATTTGGCGAACTGGCGTTCGCAGAATATACAGGAAGACAATGTTGGAATAACGCACTTGTTTTTATTTTTCATCACATCATTGAAAATGCAGTTTCAATTCCAGTTCAGTTTACGAGAATATTTGCTATAAAAAATCAATCAAATGGTTTTGACCAAGAAAAGAAAAGATGGTATGAGAGTGATCAATGGATGTATAGTCCACATTCGTCTTCCTCCAAACTGCAAAGGATCTTGTTCCTTAGTGTTTGCATTGAAAATACACCGACTGATACCTTGGGGCTCATAGTTATTAGTACTATCATCATTGACCTCTCTCTTGTACATGGCATATACTGTACTACATACAATAGGCTCACTAGTGAAAAGTGCTAGCTCTACATCTTGGGTTGTGTAGCATGCTTAGCTCGTTTTACACTGGTAGATAACTACGGTTACATTCTGTAAGTAGACTGGTCCCGATTGTATCCGTTCGTTACTTGCGGCGGAATGCCAACAGCAAAATGTAATCGTGTGCGATCTACTTACAGAAAGTCCCCTAAAACGCTTGATTAACTCACGTCAAGAATTCACAAAAGAATGTTTACCACATGTTTATGAAAGTATCATTAGGATTCATTACATATATATTTATCGAGTACTGATATCATTGTGTTCCTAATAATATATAATTCTTACTTATTTCAATACTAGAAGAGAGAACCAAATTGTCATTTAAAATATTCAAAGGACAATGTTTTACTTTTAATACCCTAAACATACTAAGTAATTAAAATACAGATTTCATTCAATGAAGTACTTATAGGTCCAGAAGGTTGGAATTCATAGTCGGCCCCTACACCTAGGGGTACCGGTGCATTGTTGCTAAGGATTTGTTTTCTATATGGGAAACAACATGCATACCTTGGTAACATTGGGCGCCCCTAGGTGTAGGGGACGACTATGAATTCCTAGTCGTGCACAGCTTGTTGCTTATCTAGACAAAATGGTTGAATGACACAATGGGCTTTATGATTTTGTTTTGCATTAGCAAAGTCTTGTTAAGTGAATGTATCAATTCTTCTCTGATTTCTTAACTAACCCTAAAAGTTTTTATGTTGCAAAGCCGTCAGACTATGCTTCCGAAAATATCGTTAACTCTTGCCACACGAAATCGTTTTCTCTCACCCATTGTATCAGTTAGGCCCAGCTGCACACTGCAACCTGAAGAGTTCTAACCCAGGTTTACATCTAGCAGCCAAGTTTCTCGTGATAGTAGTATAGACTAGGGATGACATCGGGTACCCAGCTCCAAAGTATTACCCGGAGCCGTTTTTCGGGTCTGGGTAATTTATTAGTCCGTTTCCGGGCCATATTTACGCGCCAGTATTGCTGCGGTTGATTTCGATGGAGCCAGCAGGTACAACGCGAGCCTACCCTTCCACAACACGTGACCCGGCGGGGAACAGAACAGACGTGAACCGACTTGCATTCGTTACTGTTAGTTCATTGTTAAACATTCTGGTGAACATTTTGGCTAACACTTGTTCTATTACAATTTATTTTACTTGAAATAGCATGTTTTATGTACGTGCTTCAGTTGTGTATTGCGAAATGTTTTTTTTTACTCGACGTGATTACTGCAGGCGTATTCCAAGGGGCTATTCGAGCAGGCGGCATGCATGTCATTCGTCCCTCGTCTCAAGGCCTAACGACGACCTTCAAATCAAGCCTACACATCGAAAAATACGTTTTCAGGATCCGGGTAATATGAGAGCTGGAACCGGTTCCGAATTTTATTACCCGATGTCATCCCTAGTATAGACTGTTTTAATGAGTACTGCACCCGAATACAGAAAGGGTAGCTGTGGAAATCTATTCTATTGGCTTGCATTCATCACGTACAAATATTGTTCCAATTACATATGTCAACATACTAAAACATACTACGTAATACAAAAAATAAACTAACGATAGGTGGGTATGGGCAGTGTTTACACACTCCGTAGCATGTACACAGCTATCAATATCTCAATAGCAGAGGTTTTCCCGGGCTGTGAGGCATTTTCACACAATTTTTCATACACAATAATAAAAATATTTCACTCTGAAACAAAATGGGTTCTCTCAATAAAGATTGGATTTTAGGGAATAGCACTTTTTCACATAAGCTTTGCTTTTCACATTTTCACACCTGGAATCAGGCCTCAAAAAGAACAAGTAGAGATTTGTGTAACTAATACTGTAACCCCAAACAACTACAACGGATGTCTAAATGTCGTACTCGTTGCATTTTAAGACTTTGCGAGAAAGCATATTAGACCTACATACCAAGTTGACAGGTTTGTTGTATAGCAGTGGCGGCTCGTGGGGTTTGAATTAGTTAGGGCACAAATCAGTTCAACATTTTAAAAGGGCAGTTATAGTTGCAATTTAGAGTTACATTTAGCTTCATACAGAAGATAGGCCTAATAATAACAGCACATGCAAACTTACCTAATATTTTAACGTCTGTGTCATTGTGTTTACGAACAGAAATTCTATAGCCGTCATCTAGTAGTTGTCTGATATTATTCCTACCTATCAATGCTAGACTCATTTCATTGTACGAATGACTTTGGATAGTCCATGTTTTTTGGTTTTCTCACTCAAGTGTTTCAAATCTTTGACACCAATCCCTACCCATGTATAATCACCGCCAAACAAAAGGCATGAAAAACAGAAGAATGCATCAGCCACACGACACCCGCATATCCATTCGTGTTTTTCGTATGCTGATTTGTAAAAGTTCTAGTACGAGTTCCAGTTTTGGCCCGGCATAGCTGCCACTGAAAATCAATCTTGTTACTGAGTGGGTAGACTATAAATATAAATACAAATTTATTTATTATATTTATTTTTACATAATATATTTGAATTCGAGCGAGATGACTAATCTAAATCTTGCTAAAACTGCTTGCAACTTTCTTTGGTAAACATAAATAAAAAAATTAAAAAATAGAATTTTAGCAAAATTATTCCAAGTCTGGGATTTATTGTAGATTTCTGCTCACTCAAACCTGAATGAGTCACCTTTAATAAGTAAAGTGTATGAAGTTAGAAATGTCAATGACATTCTAAGGTCGTCCAAGTCTTGTGTATGCAGTACTTGCAGTGTTCTCCCCAGGAAAAAAAGTTCAGTGGTTGTTTGAAAATAATTGCCAGGTAGTGTATTTCCAGAGTAGACACACAAACAATGGGGGTGTGAAAACCCTCACACTTAACAATTAGGTACACTTTGTGTCATTCAAAGTCTAGCTTTAAAGTCTAGATTGCCAACACCAATGAGGGCTATAATTTGTGACACAAGTGAATCGTAAATATGATATTTCTTACAAGCTATTTACAATTGTTATGTTTCATCCAATATGATCAGATTGTATCTCTCCAATTACAGGCGAAGTGAGCCCCGACTATTTGCTATACAGGCCATAGTGAAGACATTACACTGAAAACCACAGATACTTTCTTGGCACATCACTTCTTAATATTGTTGTCATTTATAGAAATTACTGAGGATCTGCGAGTAGTACTTTTTGGTTGCACGCAAACCGTGAGGTCGAAAGTATTTGTTTACATTTAATCTGTCAGTTTACAACACAGCCTTTCCAAGAATTCGATAGTTTCACGCATAGCTAAGCGTATGTCGTTACAAGTTTAATGCCGCACAATCATAAACAAGTGGGCAAGACGAGGACGGCTTTTGGCACACTAATAAAACATCAATGTTTGAGAATAATTTGAACTGTCATCTAAATGACTGCTATGATTCATGGGTTGAACGTAAAAATGGATGCAAACGTGTCGAATGGATCTCAGTACGGCTACTGCCTAATCAAACAAGAAATGGCATTGCTTATCACATTAAAAATATTCATTATACAGTGGATACTAGATACACAATTAATATTATATGATGGCGATGTCCGTTTCTGGATTAAGTAAGCATGGCAAGCAGGCAGGCAGTACTCATTAAATAGTCTATGACTGAAAATAGAAATGAAGGAACCTGGTTCAAGCTAATACAAGAAATATAAAATAAAACCACAAATATGTTATAATAATAAGAACTGGACGAATTTATGGTACATAATATAACCACAACGTAGTCAGTATTTAAATTCATTCAAATTCTAATATAATAGGCCCAAGTCAATGAAAGGAATAAAAACTAGTAAAACTAATCTAGAACTGAAGCTTAACGATAAAACTGCAACAAAGAGAATGGAAACGTATTCTATTTCAAAAACATCTTCTTGGGGGATTAGTGACACTGAGTATTGGGAACGTTTTGAAATAAAATACGTTTGAATAATGGAACTAGTTGAGAATTGTAGCTTGGAAGTCTTCAGTAAGGAACATTTGAAAAGAGGTACGAAACGGACTCTCCGTTGTGCGTACGCCTCACGGCCTCGGCAAACATCATGGACACGTCGATACACTGAAACAAGCAGAGATAAGAGTGAGACAGCCACTTGTATGATGCCGATGCATACAACATCATCGCTTACAAGTACCTGAATCTTGGGACAGTCTTTCATATGCTGTTCCTGTGGGATGGTGTTTGTGACGACCACCGCCTCAAAACAAGCGTTGTTGATCCGAGAGATTGCCGGACCGGAGAAGATACCGTGCGTGAGGATGGCGTAAACTTTTGTTGCACCCGCTTCCAATAATCTGAAACCAGGCAACCATTTGTTCAGTTCACTATTACACCTGTGTTGTAGTTAGAAAACGTAGTTGCACACACCACTTGACTGTAAATCGGGGCAGAGGAGACAGACAAGTGGCCAACACTCTACACTAGCACTGAGCAGTCAGAAGTGGTGATTGAAGTGAGTGGTGGCATTTACTAATTTACTAATTTATACGTATCCAACGCTAATATTCAAATTATCAATAAATTCGATGACTGCAATAATAATGTTAGTAATCGTTATTGGTAATTTCAATATTATCCATTGATCAATTAGATAGTTCTACCTATGGACCCTTATTCTGTAACAGAAAGTGGGAACTTCTCCCTGGGAAACGAAGACTCGATTTGGTATTCTATAACGCCGTTTTTAGACGTTTCGTTCCGTTGTGAAAACTTTTTACATGGGAAAATATACGGGAGAACTTTTCGCGCAAGCCCGCGGAAGATATTTGACTTGATTACATATTCATTGATATTTTCAATTTTGTCACAATTTTGTAATTTTGAAATGTTTTAGAAGATTAAAAGTCAGTTTTGGTTTAATTGCAATTCATATTCATATAGGCTTATTTCAACATATATAACTGTTGTTGATAAAAGATAATTATTGTTCAAGACATAGGCCTACAAACACAGTAGGCTAGGCCTAATTGGGGTCCTAGATCTTCATATTTATGGTCTAGGATAGGAAGGAGGCCTTATTATAAAGTTGATTTGTAGGCCTATCAAGAAAAGTATGAAGATTCAAGTTTAAAGAACCACCCTCATCTCATTAATTAACAAGGTAAGAAAACATCTCTTCTAGGCAGCTCTAACACAGAGTGTATAGCCATGCTATGAGTATAAGCCTACATACTATAAACTCTAAGGTATAGGCCTACCATTGCTGCATGCCTATAAAGTTTGTTTGTTTATAGTATTTGTATTGGTTAATTAAATTCTACTTAAAGTTGATCCACTGTATACCCAACTATTTGTCATTGTGCTACAAATCATGTTGAATATACATTTAAATATCATGTTAAATATTAGCGAAAAATAAAGTAGTTTCATCGACTACTTTTTTTAATATAAATATTTGAAATCCGTCGATTTCCCTATCCCCTACTATTGAAACTGTCAAAAATCATACACTTTCGAATATAAAGCATCGGCTAAGTAGATACAAACCATTTGTCATTTTGTTTATTTTATACTCAATTTGAAGATAATTGAACGACAATTCTAAATATGTATATATGAATACAATCTATCGACTCGTTTTCGGTCAATATTGGCTTCACTACAAGAACATTTGATGGGAAATCGGGCGAGCCGTGAAACTATGGCAACACTGCGTGTGATGACGTCATTTCTCTTGGAGCCCGCCTCCGCCTCACGTCAAAACATGAGCTGGCTGTCACCTTTCCACGATGCGACGTGACTGGACTTTTTCTTATTTACATTTACTGTCGCTTATTTCCAATTAACATTTTGCATCATACAAATAATGCACTCAATTCAAATTGAAGGCACAGTTAGAAACGGGAATATATCTGAATACGGTACGTGAGGCCTAGCCTAGGCCACCTTTATTTAGACTTAGGCCTAGGCCTATATTGCCTACAATGATCCGAAATGAAATTCGTGTATTGTACGTCCGTAAACGCAAACATTTTCCCCAATGTAGATATGCTAAGTATAGTATGCCAGAAGGCATCTGTATAATATGAAAGAAAATATGCCAAGCCCTAAGGCCACTCAAGGACGTTTTGTGATCATCTGACAT
Source organism: Isoperla grammatica (assembly GCA_945910005.1). Classification (NCBI taxonomy): domain Eukaryota; kingdom Metazoa; phylum Arthropoda; class Insecta; order Plecoptera; family Perlodidae; genus Isoperla; species Isoperla grammatica. The sequence continues at coordinate 47,113,231 of OX246739.1, forward strand.
GTGCAAGGCCTAGGCCTACCATTTATGTAGCCCCCCTACATGCATTTGAAATAATTTACATCCATTGCATGCCTTCACATGTCCTAGATGGACTTAAGTTACTTGAGATCACTTCGTCAGGTAAACAATTGCACAAACAACATGATACGATACAAAATATACAATCCTATCATTTTCTTTTATCGTGATAAAACGTCCTCCGCTTCGTATTCTGTATTTTTTCGACGCCATTTTCACCATCTGACAATAACAATGTCTTTGCAGCGTTGCCAAGTATATTGGAGGCTGGCAATACTTTGTCGACGAATATTAAAAACGAGTTTTTTGTTTCCTTGGCTTTGTAAATCAATTTAGATTTGTATCCATTATCTATATTCCATCTTTTCGGTGGTCCTCGCCCTCGAGCTATGCGCGGCTTTTCGGTTTTCCCCGCCCATCGGTGAGTTGACGCGCGTGACTTTTTTCCCCACTCTGTCGCTACAGTTTTCATCGTCGTGCTTTTGTCTACACGTGGGTATTTTTTTCGAGTACGTCCGTGTACGTCTTCACGTCCTCCCGACGTGTTTAATGTCGAAAAGTGTGCGTATTTGGCTCTGTCGGATTGCGGAAAAAATTGTAAAAAATAAGAATGTTTTTTTGGGGACAGTTTTGACTCTTTAAGGGTGATTAGAATTGAATGGAGCATCTTTTTGTCATGAAGGTTTTTCGAAAAAAATGTCCCGATAAAAAGTTATTTGAACCCAAAAACGAACAATTTTCGAATTCCTGATTTGACGATTTTGGTACGTTTTTAACGTGTCACATTCAAACGACTCTGCCCATCGAACCAAAGGAGATATAACGTTCGTTTTTGTTTTGTTACCGGCGCTTACCATCTGGGTAACTGGGTTTTGAAATTTTTTCGAATCGTCCCGGAACTTTCGTCAATCAAATTGTGAACATTTGGTAATGTGCGTTTTTAAAAAGCGCGGGGAAGGCTTTTTTTCCACATTTTTGAATCAAAAACTTTCTCGACTTTTTCATTTTGAAAAGTAACCACTAAACTTGATTATTAACGAAGCGATTTTTGAATTTCGTCCCGGATGCTTAGTTATGGGCACTTTTCCATTTTTGCGACACGGCTTCAGTTTTGATTTTTTTGCGTCAAGTTGGTACTTTCGAAATGGGTTTTTTTTCTTTAGGCCGATGCTGAACCCTTGCCCGTACAGGGGGATGAAACAACATTTTCAAAAAGTCACCCCTTTACCGAATGACAGACGTTCACGCAACGCACTTTTCACGGCGATCTAAAAACACGCATACAAAAGTTTTTGTTTAGTATATTAAAGGTGTTTTAAATATGCCATAGAACCAAATTTGGTGTTTAGTGTCAATAACTGGACATTTGTCTATCTTAAAATGTTAACATCAAAAATTAGACTTTACGGGTGTCCGAGTTACGGTGCTTTAACGGATTTCATCCGTGCCGTGTTTTTGCCAGAATTTGTCTATGGTAATTTTTTAATGTCTAAAAAAAGCATGTTTGAATTTTTTTACATTTTTTTTAACTCAAATGTGCACGTTCCGAGGCTATTGACTATTGTTTGAACGTACCCGGACGTACCGGGCACTTACCGTTTCGGCAATTTGTTGTGGATTACCCTAATTTTTGTGATTTTGATTTTTAATTTTCGTCATAGAACGTCCCCCAAATGTACCGTTTTGAATTCGAACAGCCCATTTTGGTATCATCTAAAAGTGCGTTTCAATACCTTCCTTTACATGTGCGTTTTGTTGACGCCACATTTACCGGGACGTACCGGGAAGCTTTTGAACGTGCCAGAATTCAACTTTTTGTTTTTTTACCCCCCCAAGTACGAATTTGTTATGAATTTTTTCGGAATTTTTCGTCGGAATTACTTTTTTACATTTTTATTGAAATATATTCAGTTTTTTATTTATCGAAAAAGCTCAAAACACGACGACGGGGGGGTGCAGTGTACATCGATGTAATCTGAAGATGATCAATTTCGACACTCATTTTTGTCTTTGATGGCTTATTGTGGGCGACTGGTATGACTTACAGACTTTGTGTTAACTTTTTTAAAAATTGTGACTCAATATTAAATATACGAGACCTTTAAATCACCGAAAAAGCTTAACCCGAACTTTTTATAGGCGCCCGTGTTACACGATGCTAAACAAATAAAATGCTCAATGTTGTAGCATAGCATATAGAGTTCAAGTGTCCAGTGCCATATGGGTCCGCGATTCGAATACCTTAATTTTCAAGTTTCTTCCTTTACACAAGTATCCACAACAGTTTTAAATGATACATGTACTTTTTGAACTTTCCTTTTTTTTTTCAGAATCACAAAATTTTAAAGTTTCTTTCTTTACTCAAGTATCCACGACAGGTTAACATGACATGAACAAAGAAAAAATTTTTTAACACCTGAAAATTTTTCAACATGAAAATAATTTTTTACCAAAATTTTAATTTTTTAATTTTTTCAACGTTTTTCAAGTTTTCCAAAAAGTGGGGTAATTAAAAATTTTTAAACATGAATTTTTTTTTTTCAAAATCATAAAATTTTCAAGTTTCTTTCTTAAAATAAGTATCTACGACCAATACACATGACATGTACATGGAAAAACTCGAAAAAATTTCCATCACTTTAAAATTTTTCAACACAAATTTTTTTTTTCTTTTTTCCAACCGAGAAGTTTTCCAAAAAGTGACTTAACCACATGCCATACAAAGACGGCTCCCAGCCGTCGTGTGTTTTAAGTGCGTCGCGTACAAAGACGGCTGGGAGCCGTCGCCGCTCCAAGCACTTTGAATTTCGCGGTAGCTTATTCACTTTGCGTCGTAGACGCTTGCTGATTAGTTCTAGATTCTCCTATAACTTGCACCTACATTTTCATCCAATCAGAATGGTGGTATGTTTCCTGTACGCATTGCTACGAGGAAACATACGCAAAAACAACAGCCGATCCGCGCGCAACGTCTAGACAACGTTGTAGGTGTAGAAATGGCGACTACAAGACGTAAACAATTGACGGAGCGCGAAATTGTTGATAATACCCTTTGTGAGTGTGATGTTGAGGGTGATATATGTAGAGATGGTGATGAAGGGAGGGATGAGGTGCTATCATCTGAGTCGGAAGTGGACGATGTGTTGTCAAATAGTGACAGTGCAATGGTGTAGGCCTAGGCCTAGGCCTAGCCGTCGCGCGCCCCTGTTTCAACTACCCGAGTGTTTCCTGCAGTACCACACCCTCAAATGACTTAAATAGTGTTCTAAGGGAAGCTCCAACACAACACCTGACCCCCCTATTTTTTTATTTTTTTATTTTCGTAATAATATTTCAGGCTTTTTTTTTCGTTTTTGAATGATATTCCAAGGGGTTAAAAAAAAAAAAAAAAAAAAAAAAAAAAAGTGATACTACCCCAAAAAAGTCGAGTTTTCCATAAAGTGACCTGCCCAAACGTGACAGCCAGCAGCGGCTCAAGGCCGCGTCAGCGGTCTTGTATAAGTCTATAATTTGTGAATGTGTTGTGGTGTAATTAAAGCCAAAAGCGAGATAAGAAGTTGACTACTATTTGGAGTTTTGATGAACTAATTTCGTTTTTAGGGATTGGCTATTCTGCAGTCAAACTAGTGTCCAGAATCATGCCATTATAAATAACTGCATTTTCGTGTAAATACTGGATTTTAAAATAGTATTCTTACTTGATTACTGAATATATTTTACATTTTATAGTAATTTAACATAATAATTGTAAAAAGAAATAGTTTTTTGTGATTTTAAACAAATATTAAAATCATTGCTTGAAACTGGTAGTTTGATCAATGGAACGACTTTAAACTAAGCTAGGACTAGGCTTAGGCCTAGACCTACGTACGCTAGGGCCTAGACTAGGCCTATGGGCTAGCCGCAGCAAAATCAGGGTTTGCACTCATGAAATCCAGGAGAATTTCCTTCTGGTTATCGTCCCACCTAATATTTTTGCACATTTTTAATTAAGATAAGATAAGATTAGCTTGCCAACAACAGTGTTGCCCACAAGAAAAAGTGACAGATCGCCATTATTATTATCCGCCATTACATACAATCTGATTGGTTGAAATCTGTCACCGGCTCCGCCGGCTCAGTCGTGATGCACTTTTTCCAAATACCTGTGCATTTGAAAACTCGAGTTCTCACTTCGCAGTATAGAATCTAGTGGTGTCAAACGATATTTTTTTCAATATCGATATCGGTGCCATTTTGCGCGTATCGTTGCAAATCGCGTATCGCGATATCGTTATTAAAAAATTGACATGGATATCCCGATATCGTTTTTTTTTTTTGGCGGTAATAAAACAATACATAAGAAATCGTAGTCAATTTAAAGTGTTTTCGCCGTGGCCAGCAGTACGCGTTGCTGCAGTTAGTGTCTTCACGTCTATACCCCCCCCCCCCTTCCCCCGGGATATCATTATCAACTTGAAAATTTTCCGCCCGTGGCCTGCAGTACGAACGAGTTGCTGCATAGCGATAAAGGCTTGATGACGATGACTTCTAGTCATCAGCGATGCCTGTCGGCTATTGACAGTCGTAAAAGTATCAAGCAACATTCTTCTCGGAAAGAATTCGGGGTTCCAGGTACAAATAGTTGAATGAATCCAATGTCTCGACGCAAACAAAAGGAACCCGTGGGCCCGTGCGGCCATCTGTGTGGAGGGGGTAGATGTCCAGTTACAAACTGCAGCAACGCGTACTGCAAACCATGGGAGAAATACTTCAAGTTGACAATGATATCGCGATATCCTGGGGGGTAGGTACTCAGTGACAAGCTGCAGCAACATATACTGCAGCAATGCATACTGCAGACCATAGCGGAAATATTTTAATATTTTAAGTTGACCACGATATCGCGATATTTTTGATTGACACTACCATATCGATATCGAAATTAACGGCGACTTTCCCGCGATATCGATACCGTATCAAATAATTGATATCGTTCAACACCACGAATAGAATCGCTTTTTTTGAGATTGTGTGAAACCGAGTGAAACAAAAACTATTGCAACTTTACAGAATAAGGGTCATGGGATCCATCTGTATTTCTCACCTCCCCTGGAATATGTTCAAAGAAGTCCTTAGTTCCAATTAAAACATTTATTATGTATGCCTATAGAAAGGGTAGGTACCTATTATTAAGATTTCTACTGTAACTACTAATAAATAATGCACGTGTTTCAAAAGAACACACATACATAAAACAGCAATTTGACAAATACGTACTTTTCAGCTGCATGGCAGATTGTGCCACAAGTGTCCGCCATATCATCCACCAGGATTGCCACTCGATCTTTAACGTCACCAACTAAAACCATGGCCGCCACCTCGTTTGCTTTCTTCCTTTCTTTGTGAATCAACGCAAATTCTACATTGAGCCGATCCGCAATTGAGGTCACTCTGTAAGAACACAGAAGGTATAATTTGGGTTGGAAAATAATTTTGTTTGTTAAAAAGTCCATTAAGTTTATAATGTAGAAATAAAGGAAATAAAACTAAACAGTACCAAAATAACTAAAGGACCCAACGCAGAGTTGGACGTGGCAATAGATGATGATGATTCAATGCTACACAGAAAAAACAAGTGGATCTATGCATACTGAAGACTAATAGTCGATTTACAGCTACGCGTTGCGAGCGAAGCGAAGGCGCGAGCTCCAATCAGTGGCCGAGTTTGCGTGAAACTATTAACTTCTTTGCATGAAACTCGGCCGCTGATTGGAGCTCGCGCCCTCGCTTCGCTCGCAACGCGTAGCTGTAAACGTAGCATTAGGCCTACAGTAGTGCTGATATTCATGAATGAAGAGAGTAGCCCTAATTTGTTCTATGTATGCACAATGACCGCTATTAATTGAAAGTAGGTAGGTACAGTAGCTCAAAGCTACAGTTAGCATAGATTTCATGCATTTTTTATGGATATTTAGGGCACAAAATGATTTTGCTAGTCATCCACAGATAGTTCGGTATTTTTATTTCCTTGATTTTTTCGTAAATTTGATTCTACGCGGACTTTTTGGATAAGCAATTTAGCAGTGTTTCTAGGCCGGGTATTTAGGCAGGTAATGTGTAATGGATAATGTATAAAACATAAGACATAAGCTCGCCAGTACAAACAGAAACGTAAGCACAAAGAGTTTAGACAAAGATATAATATTCTGTGAAGTTCTTTGAAAAGTGTAGTGTGGCCAAATACTACACTACATTTTATTGGTAGGAAATCTACAAGGTCCCGTCAATCCTCTAATGGAGGTTTGGTAAGCTTGGGAGTTCGACGAGCCCCCGCGGAATTTATAAACCTTGGGAAATCTGGCGGAAGTAGCACAACTTTGTTATTCATTAAAACAGAGAATTACACATTATGACAATGTCTTAAATCAAGCAATTTTGTATGGTGAAATTGTGTGCAATACTCCTATCTCATATCTCTTCCGCATCCCTCATCTGCACTCATCTCTTCTGCTGGCCTTTGCCTACTGTCTTCTTCCATCTGTCCCATGGTCTTCCTGTGTGCTGCCTGCTTATCATTCTTAATACATTTTCGCCGTTTCGCCGGTTATGCTACCCCGGGGTTGCCTCCACACCGGGTGGTGGAGTGGAGCCCCTCGCTGGGGCACGCCATGAGATACGGGTACGTTTCACCGGGGGAGGCTCCGAGCTCGGGATAACGTTATGCTACCCCGGGGTTGCCTCCACACCGGGTGGTGGAGTGGAGCCCCTCGCTGGGGCACGCCGTGAGATACGGGTACGTTCCAGCGGGGGTGGCTCCGAGCTCGGGATAACGTTATGCTACCCCGGGGTTGCCTCCACACCGGGTGGTGGAGCAGAGCCCCTCGCTGGGGCACGCCGTGAGATATGGGTACGTTCCACCGGGGGAGGCTCCGAGCTCGGGATAACGTTATGCTACCCCGGGGTTGCCTCCACACCGGGTGGTGGAGTGGAGCCCCTCGCTGGGGCACGCCGTGAGATACGGGTACGTTCCACCGGGGGAGGCTCCGAGCTCGGGATAACGTTATGCTACCCCGGGGTTGCCTCCACACCGGGTGGTGGAGCAGAGCCCCTCGCTGGGGCACGCCGTGAGATACGGGTACGTTCCACCGGGGGAGGCTCCGAGCTCGGGATAACGTTATGCTACCCCGGGGTTGCCTCCACACCGGGTGGTGGAGCAGAGCCCCTCGCTGGGGCACGCCGTGAGATACAGTTACGTTCCACCGGGGGAGGCTCCGAGCTCGGGATAACGTTATGCTACCCCGGGGTTGCCTCCACACCGGGTGGGGGAGTGGAGCCCCTCGCTGGGGCACGCCGTGAGATACGGGTACGTTCCAGCGGGGGAGGCTCCGAGCTCGGGATAACGTTATGCTACCCCGGGGTTGCCTCCACACTGGGTGGTGGAGTGGAGCCCCTCGCTGGGGCACGCCGTGAGATACGGGTACGTTCCACCGGGGGTGGCTCCGAGCTCGGGATAACGTTATGCTACCCCGGGGTTGCCTCCACACCGGGTGGTGGAGTGGAGCCCCTCGCTGGGGCACGCCGTGAGATACGGGTACGTTCCAGCGGGGGAGGCTCCGAGCTCGGGATAACGTTATGCTACCCCGGGGTTGCCTCCACACTGGGTGGTGGAGTGGAGCCCCTCGCTGGGGCACGCCGTGAGATACGGGTACGTTCCACCGGGGGTGGCTCCGAGCTCGGGATAACGTTATGCTACCCCGGGGTTGCCTCCACACCGGGTGGTGGAGTGGAGCCCCTCGCTGGGGCACGCCGTGAGATACGGGTACGTTCCAGCGGGGGTGGCTCCGAGCTCAGGATAACGTTATGCTACCCCGGGGTTGCCTCCACACCGGGTGGTGGAGTGGAGCCCCTCGCTGGGGCACGCCGTGAGATACGGGTACGTTCCAGCGGGGGTGGCTCCGAGCTCGGGGTAACGTTATGCTACCCCGGGGTTGCCTCCACACTGGGTGGTGGAGTGGAGCCCCTCGCTGGGGCACGCCGTGAGATACGGGTACGTTCCACCGGGGGAGGCTCTGAGCTCGGGATAACGTTATGCTACCCCGGGGTTGCCTCCACACCGGGTGGTGGAGTGGAGCCCCTCGCTGGGGCACGCCGTGAGATACGGGTACGTTCCACCGGGGGAGGCTCCGAGCTCGGGGTAACGTTATGCTACCCCGGGGTTGCCTCCACACCGGGTGGTGGAGTGGAGCCCCTCGCTGGGGCACGCCGTGAGATACGGGTACGTTCCAGCGGGGGAGGCTCCTAGCTCGGGATAACGTTATGCTACCCCGGGGTTGCCTCCACACCGGGTGGTGGAGCAGAGCCCCTCGCTGGGGCACGCCATGAGATACGGGTACATTCCAGCGGGGGAGGCTCCGAGCTCGGGATAACGATACGTCTCAATAAATAACATCTAGAAGTAGTACCTCTTGGCTCCGCCAGCATCGGGCGAGACAATGATGCTGTTCCGCCACTCATTGATGTTCTCCTTGATCCACTTCAGGACGGCAGGTTCGGCGTACAGGTTGTCCACGGGAATGTCAAAAAAGCCCTGGATCTGCGATGCATGGAGGTCCATCGTGATGATGTGGTCGGCTCCTGCCACCGATAGCATGTTCGCAACAAGCTTTGCCGATATCGGAGCCCGGCTCTGTCAAACATACACCCAACATACACAAAGTGTTACACAATGCTATACCAAGGTCCATTTGCAACTGATACAAAACAAAGACCCCAATCGGTAGCCCTCCCTGCAGGGAGAAGTACTCTAATGATCTGTTTCCACATCGCCTTGTCGTGTCCACGGATTCAAGCTAGGCTTGGTCTACCTAGCAACCTGGTAGCTTTCAAAAACCACAGATTGTCATATTAAGGAGATTAAGAAACCTGATTAGATCATCAGGCAGAAAAACGATCACAATTAAAGCAGATGAAGTACAAAATCTAAGTACAGAACTGCCACATATTAATTTGTAATATGTGATAACAAGAATAAATGGAAAAAATGAAATGTTGCAAATGCACCTTGGTTAGTGTTCAATATGTCAGTAAAAGCAGAAAAACCATATTTAATTCTATTACATTGCCAATGCATTAAGTATTAGATTTTGTACCCAACAAAGAATGTTAGTAGATGTGCAGAGCATGCTTTTGAAATGTTATCCAATGCGGCAGATGCAATTAGTCCACAGATCTTGCATCCTCTCAGGCTCTGAGTTGTCATTGGCTCATTGCAAATGTAATAAAACATTATGGTGGTTCTCATGCTCTTTACGTCGGACGCTAATGTCGGTCGTTGGCCAATCGTAGCCATTTACGTCAAGGCCAGCGTAGAAATGAATGGCTATGATTGGCTAACGTCCTAAGTAAGAGCTTGGGAACCCGCCATTATTGTATTAATCATCATTCTTCAAATCTATAAATAACAATGTATTATGTAGGCTGAGGCCCTAAAATACTTCAAAATCTAACATGTAGACAATTCCTGTTAACAAAACGATCACAAAGCAAGGTTAATCACAACATACACTATTGTGGTGTAGCAACATTCATTATTAATAAAGTATAATAATTTGTACATTGGATCAGAGGAAAGTTGGTCTCATTATGTTTACTGCAAGAAATCGTAAAAAATAGTGACTAGCAATATTTATCTGGGTTTCACACGGTAGATGAAATACTCACTGTCGTTAGGTCGGGAACAAAATCCTGAAATGGGTGAAATTAATATAAACTCAGTTAAAAACCCTGTTTACACAATAAAACATATTAAATACAGTAGCAGTATCTCGTGGTGTGGGGTCCACATAGGCGGCCTAATCAAAGATGAAAACAAATGATTAATAAAGGCAGATCTTAAACTGCATCGATTCTCATCTAAAGTTATTCAACTATGTGGCAGTTGCTCGTGATGCCAGCAAACAAAGAAAACATTTTGGAATTATCCCATCAGTCTAACATAATTAAACTAGGAAAACGCTGCGACGCATTGTTATGAGAGAACATCATCGAACATTCTGCCCTAACGTTCTCAAAATGATCGCCATTGTTCCATATAATACGAGTCTGCATAATTGATTTTAAAAAGCAATCAACAACAATTTAAAACAAAAGTGTGCACAGTGTACATTTTTCATTGTCATGGTCATTATACTTCCTAGCATTGTTCAATGTACCAATACATAGCAGAGGCCTACAGTTTTCGTTGTCATAGTTACGTCTTTTACACGGCAATATATATGTAATTTCTAGAGCCCAGTGAAATTCGCATTAATATAAAAGCGACAAGTGAAAAATGTTATTTTTTACGAAAGTTTTCGAACTTTGGTAGGGTTATGTCTCTAATTCAAGCAAAATATACAAATTCAAGATAATTACGGCGAATTTGCTCGAGTTTAAGTAACAATCGTAAAAATGTGAAAATAATACATTTTTGGCAAGTTCCTGAACATTCCATTCCGCTATTTCCATTTGTTTACTAGGCCTATCTTCTCTTTCTTCTTTATTGTCTTTAACTCTTTATTGTATATAGTGTCAATGAACAAATCTCAATCAATACAGAATTCATTTTTTGATCACAATTTTTGGTTACCATCTAATACTTTGTTGCTAAAACGATAAACCCCAATTTCAGATAAAAACTAATAATTAATTGTTACTGAAATTTTGCTTTTTTTAAACTAATTAATGCTAATTTTTTTAGAATCAACGCAAAAAAAAAATGCTAATGTCACCAGCCTCTTGCCCGTGAAAAATTGCCAGCTTTTACCTCAAATACTTATTGGATTGCGTTAAAATTATCATATTTGTGACAGGACGGAAATTTACTATGGCGTTCTCACATTTTGATGCCATTATATTTTGAAAAAAATATTTCGGTTAACTGCTTTGTAAGTAACTTCTAGAACAATTCTGCCACAAAACTATAAATGGCATTCAATCCACATCAAAACTTGTGGATGGTCCAAATTCAATTTGATCAAACTCTACATTCGACCATTATCGCGAGGCCGAAGCATAATGTGTAACAGTTCTGTAACAGTTCTATTTATTGTGGTCCTTTGTAAATCAGTTTTATAACTGAATAGGATCTAGTCATTAAATAAATAATAAAAACGAGTGTCATAAATGTAAACGCTTGCTTAAATAGCATACACAAATCCTGATGGTCAGAGGCAGGTATTTTCGGAGTCGCGATAAGGGCCCTACATGTGTCTTTTTACGAGCGAATTACAGCAATGTGATCCTGAGGGGTTCCATGGTTTCCCCTCCCTGCCCCTCTAGCAGGCAGAACAAATGGGTCCATTCTTTGCTATGTGCCTCCAGATTCTCCTTGTCTTACTGCTCGGCCTTGCAACCTACAATCTAGGCCATATATACAGTAGGGTGGGTCGAAAAAGTCGTTTTTTCGCGTATCGAATTCTAATAGTACTCGAAAGTTGTGTATTTGCATGCTTATCAACGGAAAAATATTGAAAAAAATCATAACTTGGATCTTCAGTTCGCGCAAAGGGCCTAAAGTTAGAAAAAAAAAGAAGATATAGGAAATAAATTTTCGAGTGTCGAATTCTAATAGGGCTCAAAAATTGCGTATTTTCATGCTCATCAATGGAAAAATATTTTAAAAAATCATAACTTGGATCTTCAGCTCGCGCAAAGGGCCTAAAGTTTGGAAAAAATGCAAAAAAACACCAAATCTTGGGTTTACGCTCAAAATATACAAGTTATGTGTTTTGGCTTTTGATAGCGTCTAAGTACAAAGTACTTCATCGCGCAGCCAGAACACATTACTTGTATATTTTGAGCGTAAACCCAAGATTTGGTGGTTTTTTTGCATTTTTTCCAAACTTTAGGCCCTTTGCGCGAGCTGAAGATCCAAGTTATGATTTTTTTCAATATTTTTCCATTGATGTGCATGAAAATACGCAACTTTTGAGCCCTATAAGAATTCGATACTCGAAAATTTATTTCCTATATTTTCTATCTTTTTTCTAAACTTTATAGTAGAGGAGCAAAAGGTATCTCGTGCGCCTTTCGTGGAAGAGTATTGCGGTAAACGGTATTCTGTTACGGCATACCATACGAGTATTTTGCACCTACCTGGCAGATCCTGGCACGCTGCAGAGGGCGCCAGGAGCGTCGTGACGTCATAGACACGTTTTAATTAATTACTTTTGAACGGTTTATGTCACAGAAAATATCAAGAGGACAATTTTATGATGTCATACTAGATGAGAATTTACAACCTATCTGCCACATTCTGGCGGACTGCAGAGGGCGCCAGGAGCGTCGTGACGTCATATACACGTTTGAACTAATAACGTTTGAACGGTTCATGTCACAGAAAATACGTAGGGTACAATTCTTCTATAAAATACTATACGAGTATTTTGCACCTACCTGGCACATCCTGGCACGCTGAAGAGGGCGCCAGGAGCGTCATGACGTCATAAACACGTTTTAATTAATAACGTTTGAACGGTTCATGTCACAGAAAATGTCAAGGGAACAATTCTATTACGAAATACTATTTGAGTATTTTGCATCTACTTGGCACATCGTGGCACGCTGCAGAGGGCGCCAGGAGCGTCGTGACGTCATACACTTTTTCATTAATAACTTTTGAACGGTTCATATCACAGAAAATATCAAGAAGACAATATTATAGAGAATTTAAATACAAATCGATTGATATGTACCAATAGGGTAATCATGTAATATTCAAGGGAGAAATTGCTAACAAATAATAATAATTAGATGTGTATATGAAATGCAGGGCATCCCTCATCGTAATATCTATTTATTACTATTTCGGAGTTATAATTGTATCACTGTGAAGGACTTAATAATCGTAGTCATCCCAACATACCCATGGGTATCTGTTGTTTCACAATAATAATAATTATTATTATTGTATACTAGTTACTATTCATAGACTGATTAGTAAAACTCACGTTTGCTAGAAGTTCTCTTCATCTTCATCATCGTCGTCTTCATCCTCATCTCCCGTGTTGTCGGTATTCAAGCACTCTTGTTCCTCGTCTTCAGTAGAACAGCCACAAAGCTCGGTGCACCTCATGTTATTTGCTTTGCAGCTGCATCTTGACGCACACCTTAATTTTAAGCAGTTGCATTTAACTAGTTGAATGACGGCAGCCGGTGCAGGTTTGAGGGTTATCATGACTGCCACATACTCGTTGCTCTCAAGTAGCCATCCGTAGTCTTCGGGTAATAAGTTGATAGGGTTGGCAACCTGGTAATTATGCCACACCCAGCATTGATGGTGAGCACCTAGTATGGCTTGGAGATATGCGGCTTTGCTGGGTGGAAGCTTTTGGTGGGTGCTTGGCAAGACTTTTTGTGAAACATGCGCCATCGAAGGTCAGACACTGATCTCAGTTTAGTGAATGGACAGTACAGTTTGCAAACAAACTTCTCTAGACCACTTATCACGGAGTCTTTTAGAGCAACAGTTTAACCTAGTTCTTTAAATGCTGAAAATATTTCATAGTCGGATTCTTCCACACACCAGCACTTGTGAGGATCTAGCCAAACTTCTTGTCATGCGCATTGACACCAGTTATAGTGAGTTTTCAGAGGTCCACGTGGTATTTGATAGATATGACATTCCTGTTTCATTAAAATCGGCTACCCGAAAGACTTGCAAGGAGGAAAAGCTGCTGTAGCTTATCGCATTACAGACAACACGCCAATCGGGCACTTGAGCATGTCACAACTACTTGGTCACACCAAAACCAAGTATGAGCGGACAGAATATTTTTCACAGAAGATAATTGGAGCCTCACAGGCCATGGAGCGACAACCAGTTGTCGCATGGAGTAACAAGACTATAAGTACAAAAACACTTCTATCACACTTAAATAGTGAACAGGAAGAAACCGATACTAAGATGTTGCTTCATGCATTAGATGCGACAAAACGAGGAGCTACTCAAATATCTATTTTTTCCCCAGATACAGATGTCCTTATCCTGGTACTGCGACGTTACACCGATCTCTGTAAAAAATACTGTGTTCATTACAGGTAAAGGGGAAAATATTAGAAGGATAGCACTTGGGTCACTATACAACACACTTGGGCAAAATCAAGTTTCAGGACTAACTGGATTTCACGCTTTCAGTGGTTCCGACAACACTGGGGGATTTTCAGGAAAGGGGAAGCTTTCGTGCTGGAAAGCTTTCAGAGAATCCGACTATGAAATATTTTCAGCATTAAAAGAACTAGGTTTAACTGTTGCTCTAAAAGACTCCGTGATAAGTGGTCTAGAGAAGTTTGTTTGCAAACTGTACTGTCCATTCACTAAACTGAGATCACTGTCTGACCTTCGATGGCGCATGTTTCACAAAACGTCTTTCCAAGCACCCACCAAAAGCTTTCACCCAGCAAAGCCGCATATCTCCAAGCCATACTACGTGCTCACCATCAATGCTGGGTATGGCATAATGACCAGGTTGCCAACCCTATCAACTTATTACCCGAAGACTACGGATGGCTACTTGAGAGCAACGAGTATGTGGCAGTCATGACAACCCTCGAACCTGCACCGGCTGCCGCTGCAAAATCAAGGTGTGCGTCAAGATGCAGCTGCAAAGCAAATAACATGAGGTGCACCGAGCTTTGTGGCTGTTCTACTGAAGACGAGGAACAAGAGTGCTTGCATGAATACCGACAACACGGGAGATGAGGATGAAGACGACGATGATGAAGATGAAGAGAACTTCTAGCAAACGTGAGTTTTACTAATCAGTCTATGAATAGTAACTAGTATACAATAATAATAATTATTATTATTGTGAAACAACAGATACCCATGGGTATGTTGGGATGACTACGATTATTAAGTCCTTCACAGTGATACAATTATAACTCCGAAATAGTAATAAATAGATATTACGATGAGGGATGCCCTGCATTTCATATACACATCTAATTATTATTATTTGTTAGCAATTTCTCCCTTAAATATCACATGATTACCCTATTGGTACATATCAATCGATTTGTATTTAAATTCTCTATAATATTGTCTTCTTGATATTTTCTGTGATATGAACCATTCAAAAGTTATTAATGAAAAAGTGTATGACGTCACGACGCTCCTGGCGCCCTCTGCAGCGTGCCACGATGTGCCAAGTAGATGCAAAATACTCCAATAGTATTTCGTAATAGAATTGTTTCCTTGACATTTTCTGTGACATGAACCGTTCAAACGTTATTAATTAAAACGTGTTTATGACGTCATACATGTTGCTAACAACTTGATCGAATACTTAAATAAATACGGGATTATAAATAGTAAACAATTTGGTTTTCAAAAAGGAAAGAGTACCTCCACACTGTTATTAGAGTTCTCCAATTACGTCAATTCTAAACTTAACGACAATATGCAAGTTTTGGCATTATTTGTAGATTTCAGTAAAGCATTCGATACCCTCAACCATCAGAAACTATTACGAGCTTTAGAGTCAATTGGCATCCGTGGAATTGCGTTAGACTGGTTTAAAAATTATTTAACTAATAGATTTATGCAGGTTAAAGTAAACGGCCAATCAAGTGAAGAAAGACCTTGTGATTCTGGGGTCCCACAAGGGTCTATTTTGGGACCGACTCTATTTTTGATTTATGTTAATTTTATGTCCAAATGTCTTATTTTTTGCATTATTTTATCTTATGCTGACGATACTGTCTTACTTGCCGTGCATTCAGATATTCGTATTGCACAAGAAATGTTGCAAACTGATTTTAATAACCTTCTGCGTTGGAATCACGATAATGAATTAGTAATTAACTCGTCTAAAACTAAAGTTTTACATATTTCTTCTCCCCATAATCGTGAAAGAGACTTTCCTATAAATATCATTTATCATGATTTTAATTGCCTTCATAATGTGGATGAAGTGACATATTGTGATTGCAGTTTAAAAATAGAATGTGTGGACGAGTATGAGTACCTGGGCGTAATTGTTGATCGTAACTTTTCTTGGAGAAATCATATTGATAAACTATGTAATAAACTACGCTCATGCTCTTCTCGATTGTATGCACTTAAATATATTCTGCCCTTTACATTATTTAGAGCCGTTTATCAATCTATGGCCGAATCATTAATTTTATATGGCATTCTAGCTTGGGGCAATGCTTCGCGGTGCCATACGCAAAGGGTTGAAGACCTACAAGTTAGAATGCTAAAAATGGTAATATGCGACATCAAAATCGATACTACACTTTCTAGAAAACAAATATTTTCATTTTGTAATATACTGCCAATTTATTCTTTATTCGTATATAGATTTTTGTTGTACTTTTATTTTAAACCGGATTTTAAGATCCCTATGGACACCTGTAAGGAGACAAGGCTCAAAGTGGCGGGCACCTTACAAGTTCCTAATTATACTAACAAATATGGCCAACGCTCTTTGTCTTATTCTGTGCCAACTATATTTAATATGCTACCATCCTCACTCAAAACCCTGTCGTCTATTTCTAAAATTAAATCTGAACTAAAAACACATCTACTTTCTGACACCTTTTTACTGTGAATGTTCCGTTTATATTTTAATTACTGTAAACAAGTTAATTCTGCATTTGTATTGATTTTTGTAAAGTTCACTTTCTTAGTAGTTTCAAGTATTTAGTTCTATACATTATTTTGTTATTGTAAATACATGTTCCGTTTTCTGTTCTGTTCTGTCACTATGTATAATATTTTTTATTATGTACCACAGTTAAGCCAAGTCTTGGCTTTGTGGGTTCTTGGAGTCATAAATAAAAAAAAAAAAAAAAAAAAAAA
The DNA here is from genome assembly GCA_945910005.1 of Isoperla grammatica. Classification (NCBI taxonomy): domain Eukaryota; kingdom Metazoa; phylum Arthropoda; class Insecta; order Plecoptera; family Perlodidae; genus Isoperla; species Isoperla grammatica. Next base: position 47,130,077 of record OX246739.1, read on the forward strand.
AAAAAAAAAAAAAAATGACGCTCCTGGCGCCCTCTTCAGCGTGCCAGGATGTGCCAGGTAGGTGCAAAATACTCGTATAGTATTTTATAGAAGAATTGTACCCTACATATTTTCTGTGACATGAACCGTTCAAACGTTATTAGTTCAAACGTGTATATGACGTTACGACGCTCCTGGCGCCCTCTGCAGCCCGCCAGAATGTGGCAGATAGGTTATAAATTCTCATCTAGTATGACATCATAAAATTGTCCTCTTGATATTTTCTGTGACATAAACCGTTCAAAAGTAATTAATTAAAACGTGTCTATGACGTCACGACGCTCCTGGCGCCCTCTGCAGCGTGCCAGGATCTGCCAGGTAGGTGCAAAATACTCGTATGGTATGCCGTAACAGAATACCGTTTACCGCAATACTCTTTCACGAAAGGCGCACGAGAACTTAAATGTTACCTTTTGCTCCTCTACTATTAGGCCCTTTGCGCGAACTGAAGATCCAAGTTATGATTTTTTCTAATATTTTTCCGTTGATAAGCATGCAAATACACAACTTTCGAGTACTATTAGAATTCGATACGCGAAAAAACTACTTTTTCGACCCACCCTAATATACAGGGTATTTATAATTAACATGCTACCTTTGCTGATGGTATATCAACAATTTGTTCTAAACATTTTAATGAATTGTCACTCTGGGTAGCAGTAGCAGCTTGTGTAACCCTGTAGGCCTATGTGGAGTGTTTGCTGACAATTGTGTTGCAGACAATTTTCGTTCATTATCCATATTAGGTCTATTGTTAAACCAAATTGAAAGTAAATAATAAATCTGCTTAGTTACAATGACAAGTCTGATTGTTGGAACACCACATCTTGCCCTGATTCAAGCAAAGACCACATGTTATTGACATAATACATATATATATATACACACACTAGTACAAAGTTAACGTATCTGATAAAATCGATACTTTGAGCTTCCAGATGCATTATCCATTCCCTGAGGCCTGAACATTAAAGTCCAATAACCCTGATGCAATACCCTGTCAACAAGCAGAATTAATTATTTGACATTTGCCCTTGTATTATTACGTCACATCGTCTCATTGAAGCGTTGTTATTGAGCAGCAGAGGGAGAGAGATGGGGCTAAGGATTGACTTGACAATCTTCCAGCACAAGAGAAGTGCCTGCCAGATTCTATTTTTTGTCTAAAAATTCCTCGTCCTGCCCTTATAAAATGTAGTCATATACTAGCCAAAAAGGATGAACTGCTTTAAAACACTCAACAGTTTTTTTTTTTAAATTTATACTTTATAAGCTAAATTATCCTGATTCATGATTGACTGAATGAATAGCTGCATTTCTCCAATTAAAACATACCAAACTAAGTTCATCAAACATTTGGCATACATTTAGATTTTAAACTTCACTTTCCAATTGCTCCAGGCCTCATATTACTGGCGACGGTAGTACATAGGCCTACTGCCAATGCATACCCACCCAGCCTTAAGAAAATGATTTTACTAAAAAGTTATTTCAATAGATAGGATAGCAATTTTGTAATTTTAATTTGTTGATTTGGTAATTTTAACTGCCACTGTTATTTATAAAATTATTCTAGTTACAAGTAACTATAGTAGGTGGCCCATGCCCTATCTTATAGTACCTACACATTTAACATTTTTTTTACAGAACTAGTTATTCTACTGGACACTGGACAGTACTTAGGTAATTTTGGGTTCAGATCTATAGGTAATAGTAAGTACCTGGTTGCAGTAATGACATGCAACAAATAGATCGGCATACTACTCATTGATCTCTGCCTCTGCCGCCCATCTCTCATACCCACCCACGACAGCTACACAGAAGAAATGCACTCAAGTTACCCTGAACTTCCACTCATTGGATTTCAATATGACTGGAGCAATGACCTTAACCTTTCTCGCGTCCTCTCCGTCGCCGCCAGCCTGTTATCACAGAGAAAGAAAATTAAAAGACGTTAGACATTGGGGCGGGGCTCTTCCTCCTTGTATGCTAGAGTAACAAAGTCAGCGAGGTTTACATATAGTAGTGTCGTACACAAATGAGATAGTTAATAATAAATAACAGTACCAAATGGCAAACTGTGGTATCGAGGTTCTTGCTGGAGAAATGCAACTCAATGACAGTGTTATAATCACTTGATTTGACTTTAAGGCAACATATACTATTCAGTGAGTGACGTTCATAATTTTGATGTTCTGGCTAATGTGACGTTACTTCTGTGAACTTGTTTTACGTGACTTGCCAATTTTCATGGCAATTACTATAGTTGCTCATCCAGATTCTCAGTTGACACAACAACCATGTTTAAATTGACATGATGAAATCTAATCTAGAACGTGCAATCACAGTTCAAAGTTGAACGCCAGTAAAACTATAAGAATGCATGGCCATAAGAGATGAGGCCAACATGGAGTGCAATCAGCAAACAGTAGGAGATGAGACATTATGCAACATTTCTAGTATTAAACTAGAAATTACTGCAATTCATGTATTACATTTCTTTTGTTTTCAAGTAAGAGGGGCAGTTAAACAAAGTCTTGACTGATAGATTCCAACATCTTACTTGATATAGTCCTCCCAACGAAACTATTCTCATGCTTTCATCACAGGCCAATGTCCAGAATGGCAACTTAACTTGTCATTCCTCCATGTGCTTGATGGAAGATTGCGTCGGATTGTTCTCAGTTCGTGAGTTGGCCAACTTGTCCGACGTTGATAAATGGTAATTCTCTTATTTGTGTAAGTTGCTATTAATAATATTACACGACAAATATTTTTAAAAATTAAATACAAATATAAGTTTGTAGTAACAAAACCAATAAATCCTGTTTGAAGAGAAGTGATAATTGAAAATAGATCACGGGAACCCAGCCATTCACAGCTTTCGATACCAAGAAATGGCGGAAACGCCGATGTTTAAACAACTTATTTCATAAAACTCAAGTAGGACGGACTATACCTTTACAGTTTAGACCTACCTCTAGAACACAGTGGAATATTAGAATAAATACTTGCTGCGAGTAGTTACTTTATAGATCTACGCAGTAAAGTGTGAATTTTGATACATTTTGACAGGCTTTCAATAAAAACAAAATACTGCCAATGTTGCTCACAGCTTGCTGGATTTTGATAGTTCCTGTGAACTTCTTTGAATTCTCTAACTCTCATTGGCTACACAACAAGGTATACTTGATCTCCACCTAGCGGAGGCTCGTCGAACTCCCGAGTTCGACCAGCCTCCGCCAGGAAAGTTACGTGATTGCAGTGCAGGAGCTGCTAATTTCGTCGTGCGCCATCTTAGTATTCGGCAATAGTGCGCGCATGAACACAGGCAGAAAACCGTCCGCGGAAGTTTATTTCGAGGCCTCAGGGGTTATGACGAAAGCATGAGAATAGTTTCGTTGGGAGGACTATAAGAGTCACTCACTAGCAGAGATGGGCAGTATCGAAAATACATGTATTTGAAATACATTTGTACATTGTATTTTGTATCTAAAATACCCGAGCTTAAAGTATCTTGTATTTTGTATCGAAAATACATTTTTCAAAGTATTTTGTATTTTACAAAATACTTCTCTCAACAAAATACATATTCGCGACGCGACGAGCCCGACAGCAAAGTGGCAACAAAATCGACAAATTGTGACAGAATTACCGACCGCCCACCCCAGTGGAGAGGATGTTTTCCTTTGCCAGTATTGTAATTATGCCAATATTATACCTGGTAAATGCTATGCTATAATAAAAATGCTATGTAACAGAGCGGAAGAGCTCAAATCATGGTCATGTCTAATAAACAGTAAACAATCCTCTCAGAAATGCATTATCGGACGGATTGTTCCAAAAACTTGTAATTCTGATCAAGCCAATGTCTAATGGGCAGCAATGAGTGTAATTTGAATCAAGCTAGTGCTACCATCATTGTTTGTATTGTACTGTCGGTTACATGATGATGAATAAATTAATGTTCTAGACATAGGCCCCCTACACTAAGCACTTGCTTTTGTTAAACCAACATCCAAAATTTTAAAAGAAAATAATTTTGGTTGTTTATTAACTTTATTTCCAAGTAGTTGTAGTTGTAGCATAGCGAAATGTATTTTATTTTAAGTATTTTTGAAAATACAAATGTATTTTGTATCGAAAATACATGTTTCTAAATGTATCTTGTATTTTGTATCTAAAATACATTTATTTCAGTATTTTGTATCGAAAATACAAATATTTGAGTATTTTGCCCAGCTCTGCCCACTTGTCACTTTACCTAAGGTATGCTGTTAGAATATATTTCCTTCTCCAACTAATTATCTAGCCTATTCAACAACAAGGAGCCCTGGACCCCAATTATGAAACCTTTTGAAACCAGTTCTCACCTATGATCTCAAGGATTTTCTACATAAAATGTGCTTAATGCGATTCTAAATGGCCGTTTAACTCGATACTCATTGCATGCCATTTCAGTCTCCTCTTTCACTGAGTCAGTTCTCAAGCGACTGATTAGGCTACAAGAAGTCTGCCTCACATTTAGTTTCAATTCATGTATTTCATTTTCATGTCATCATATTCAGTTATAAAACTGAGTTACAAAGAAAGATAATAATTACAAAAGTACCATAATGAAAATACGCCTAAATGCAACGACAACATGTAATAATAGCACTGAACAAAATAAAACAATCTTATGGTCTAGATGTTCCAACGAAAATAAAGTTAAAACCTACATTTCCTGGCTATGTAGTTGATAAACTAAATGGTACTTCATTAAGTCAATACGTGCTAGGAGTTCGTATGAAACAATAAATGGGCATCTAGGCAAGCATTTCAATTTTCAATACCATAATCTTGCCTCTAATTAGTTGTACTGGTGTCTAGCATAATTTATTTTCCAAGTTTCATAAGACAATCATAAGAGAGTTGATTGGGTACCAAGGGTTATGGCATAGTGCCAAGCTTTTGAGTTGGAGTTGTTACTACATACAACATCAAGTCTAGGTTTCACAATTACATTTTATAGGGTAATCAGTGGATTGAACTGCAGCATTTCGCATTATCATCATAACTATGTCTATATTTTTTGGGACACAACTGAGTAATGACTGATAACATAACTTTACACTTATACAGTAGGCCTAATGTTTGTATTTGTTAGTTTAAACTGGAAATTAATATGGATTGTAGTGCACTGTATACATGTGCATACATTTTGCAGTAATGTGTTATTTTCCTATCTCCTCACAGATGGACAATGCCATTTTTCTTTGGGTAGGCCTACAATGGTAAAATTTAAATAGGTGTATATCAAACTACCACAAACAGTTGTTTGTTAGTATGTATGCCTACATGGCCTTCTTTGCTATATCACTGACTCAACTCACTGATGTATAGGTAACCACTGCAGATACATATGTTGGCACAAATATTATTATACTTATCGATTGACCTATAGCAAAGTACACATTGTAACTACTTTTGATGTTGAAAAAGTGCCCTTCAAATCTATGAGATGATAAGTGATAACACATTTCTTTTGGAGTGATGGCAGAGGCAACCTGTTAGTAGATTGTAACTGTAGTAAGTTAGTAGTTAGGCCTATAACATTGTACATATTGATACATCCAATCTAACTAAGAAAGGAACGCATAGAAACGCATTGTTGACGTCCACACCAACTCAGCTGAATGCAGGGAATAATGACATGAATTGTTTACCAATTGAGATGAATGACCACAAAATGTACGATGACTCATTAAGGCTGTGTGAGTCGGGCGCGGACACCTGCAGCGATGCGCTAGCACAAACTTCGAGTTTACCATCTTTCATTGTGCTCCAAAAATATGGAATGTGACCCAAAATATAATCATTCCCCAGAGAATTGTATGGCCTTTCTTATGGGTATCGTATTTTACGAATTATAAAAATGAAGCGAAAAAAGATGATACCCGTAAGAAAGGGCATACAATTCTCTGGGGGATGATTATATTTTGGGTCACATTCCATGTGTTTGGAGCACAATGAAAGATGGTAAATTTGAAGTTTGTGCTAGCGCATCGGGCGCGACTCGCACAGCCTTATTGTACGTTTACAGCTACGCGTTGCGAGCGAAGCGAGGGTGCGAGCTCCAATCAGCGGCCGAGTTTCAAGCAAAGAAGTTAATAGTTTCATGCAAACTCGGCCACTGATTGGAGCTCGCGCCTTCGCTTCGCTCGCAACGCCTAGCTGTAAATCGACTGTTAAAGCTGAATGTCCACCTACCTTGCAGAACTCCCTATTTTTACACGTTAAAAATCTAAAATAGCTTTAAAATTGTCACAAAGTCAAACAAAATAGGCCTATGTCATATCCTACAGCAGGGGTGCCCTACCTGACAGTGATAGAGACTGTAGGCGGCCATCTGCTCGCAAACTCATAGCGATCGACAAGCTCCCCTGTCCTACAGAATTTACTGCTCTTCCTTGTGAATAGTTAACTTTGTTCCAATAAATATATCCGTTTTTCAAATTCTTAATTATGTGATGTTCTTAGACACATTTCCAATTAATTAAGAACATTTTTAACATGAAAGTATTTATTGGAACAAAGGGACATTAATAAGAGCACCAAATTCTCTAGAAGATAACATATTATTTTGTTTAAAGTTGAGAGCAACACCTAACAGACAGAAATCGGGGGTTCCGCAGGGTAGGTAGGGCCTACTGCCTTCGGCCAATGCAGTCATGTTGAAAGGAGGGAATATCTCCTTCAGAAAGGCCCTGAAAGAAACAAGTCAAAAGCCGCCACCTACACGGTATATAGACTATAATTTAATTTTCATTGTTGATGGCATTAAAAGTACCTCAAGCAGTTCTGTTTTATTAGCAACATGATTACGAAGTGTGTAGCTGTGCAACCAACCAAAAATCCTCCACCCATGTAAAGATGTTCCTTCACATCACATATTGCATGTTGATGATACTCCTAGTACAAGACAAACCAACTTAAAGACAAAGGGAAATTAACACAAACTAGTTAAAAAAACAAGGGGACACTTCAAAATCCAGATTAATGTGATAACCACAGTCCACAAGGGATAACAACTGGAATTCTGCTTGAAGTACGTTTAGTTGGTATGTAATGGGGTCTAATGGTGTGTGGTTTCTTTTAAGTTAGGGCCTAGATGTATCAATAGGCCTAAATGCTTTTTGTTGGCAATAAGAAATGTTAAGCTAAGCTACTTAGAGATTGTAGTTAAGATTAATAAGGTAGCATAATAAAGGTGAAACATACACTGCCTACCTTGTCCTTCTTGTCTTGCCTTGCATATGGAAAGCAAGGAATTACAGCTGTAACGCGTGATGCAGATGCAATTTTGCATGCGTTTATCATAATTAAAAGCTCCATCAAGTTGTCATTTATTTCCCCACTGCCACTCTGCACAATGTATACATCCTCACCACGCACCGATTCACCAATTTCAACGCTAAAAAAGAAAAATAATTGATTGAACTTCAGACGGATACTAGTAAAGACATTAAAATGCACATTAGGAAGTAAAGAATCTACTGCACTGTCACATAAAGCAGTAGCCTACAGGTTTGCCCTTGATACTGCTATCCGATCACTTCAATTAACTGAATTTGCCCATGTTCAAGTAAAAAAAAAAAACTTTATGGGCTTTGCTGTTAGTAAATATATTTATGTAATAGTTATATAGGTACAACAACAACAAAATAAAATGATTGGTGAACTGAACTGAAAGGCACTGATAATTGATAAACGTTAGGTACCAGACCAAGTACTTGGGTAGCAATACCATAATAAAGCCCAAACTGCGGCCAAATAGGTACACTGTAAAATAACAAGAAACACAGATTCGTCTAAAAGTTTACAACTTAACAACAAATTACAGCTTTATTAACCTGTCTTCTGTAGAAACAAAACCTGGGGCCTATTCCTGAAAGTTGAAATGGTGAATGGTGACAATAGGCCTACTAACTTTGAGTGTTTTCCACGCGGTCAGCCACAGCAATCAGCCAATAGCAAGTGATAACCACGTAGATATCACTTGAAGTGAGTATTGTCACCACTTGACAACTTTCAGGAATAGGCCTAGCCCCTCTTGTGTATTCTAGGCTACCTGAAAATAGGCCTACCATTTTTAGATGCAGCAATTTAACATTGCCCTGTAAGGTAAGGGCCAATTAAGAGCTCTTATACATTGATCAGAAGTGTATGCCTAGGCTGCTCTTTGCAGTTTGCTACACTTAGTTTGCCCTAGTGATTTAGCCTTGTGTTTAAGTCATCGATGAACTACCGACAACAAATTTGAACCAAGACCTAGACTTAGGACATGTCCGAATACTACCAAAACGACGTTCATTCTTATTCTTGGTCTTGATTTTACGTCATCAATCATCCGTGACGTATCTAGTAACATCCGAATAGTCTCACGTGCGGTGACGTCACTAAGAATAAAAACGATAATTGAAAGTGCACACTAGATTTAATTCCAGAAGATGGCGGACGAAGGGTCAAAACATATCTCAGTTAACTGTTAAGTACATTTAAAGCCTGTGGCCTTAAAAAGTTACTACAATGTCATCATTATTAAATAAAATGCACATTTGATCTTACATTTGGGCTATACATGTCGATTTAAAAAAAATGTGAATCCTGTAGACGCGTTACGATCGTGACGCTACTTGCATTAAGTAATGTCCGAATCTCGTCCGATTACGTGAAACTGGAGCGAGAATTAGAAAAAGACCAAGACCAAGAACAAGACTAAGAACAAGAATGAAATCAAGAATAGAATTCAGACACATCCTTATAAACCACAGGTACCAGTACACGTTTTCGAACACGTCTTATGTTCATAGTCACAGCCCCGAGCAGAAGTTTATACTGTTAATTTCACACCGGATGTCATGAAAAGCATTTTTTGCTATTTTCTAAAAGTGTCGGCACATGTGCAGGTGCCTTAACAAGGCACCGTTTCACCCAAGACCTGTCTGCTCAGTTTCTGCTGCGCCAGCTGCAGCGCCGTAGGAGTTAGGTGGGTTGGTTATTAATTTTAATATTATTATTATTATTATTATTATTATTATTATTATTATTATTATCATTATTATTATTATTATTATTATCATTATTATTATTAACAATAGCTGGAGGTGAAATAATTATTGAACTCTGGGCAGGCATAAAGATTATAGACATACCTAGCCCAATTTGTATTGGCAGTTCATCATATTTCCTCACTGAGATCACTGCGCTGTTGTGGAGATAACGGGTTTAAACACATCTCGCGCATGCGTAGAACTTCAGTGAAAATAGCAAAAAACACTTGTTCGAGTCATTTTCGAGGTAGACCTAGGCCTAGAGGCAGCCGATGGTATTTGTAAGGAAGACAGACTTAAATGTTTTTTCTAATAAAATGTCTACAAAAATCACTGTTTATGTTACCTATCATTGTATCTTTCCAATTTTGTAAGGCATGCTTTATTTAAATAGTACCTACGTAATTATGCTTTAAATTAAACCACTTTAAATGTTTTATTTTCGCTACGGCTATGCACGGATTTGTAGGCTACCATCCTTCTGCACGGGTTTGTGGATGGTTATACGTTGTTTCCCTCGTCCGCCGCTAGGTGGCTTTAAATGCCACCAGGTAAGCCAACGTACGAAACCCAATAACCGTCCTAACTTTCGCGGGGATGTCCGGTAGCTGGGCAAGTCACTTTGATTCATAAGTGACTTTGCCCAGCTACCTGACATCCCACGAAAATTGGTAAGGTTAGGGATACGGTTGATGTTTGCCCAGCTACCTGACATCCCCACGTAACTTGTGTTTAGGTTGGTACACCTGCTCATGAAAAAAACCAAAGCACCCTTGTTGCAAGACAGTCAACATGGCACACATAGGCCTAGCCTAGGCCTAGCCGTAGCAAAAATAACACATTTAAAGTGGTTTTAAACATAATTACATACTATTTGAAGCATGCGCCCTACAAAATTGGAAAGATACAACGATGACCTAGGCTAGGGCCTAGGCCTAGGTAACATAAACAATGACTTTTATAGACTTAAGACATTTTATAAGAAAAACATAAAGTCTGTAGGCCTATTCCTTACAAATACCCAGCCAATTTCAAAAGTGAAACGATTGTCCAGGCGAGGCTCTCGAGATAACAGCAACTTCACAGTCTAGCCTAATAGGCCTAGGCCCTAGGCCCTACGTCTTGGGCTAGGCCTAGGCCTAGATCTAGCCTAGGGCTATGAAGACCTAAGGCCCTTGCCTTTTAACAGCATCTAAACATAATTTATGCTCAAGCTCGGCTCTAGGCATGTGCCTAGGAATATTTCAGTGAGCCTAAGCGAGGCCTCCTAGGCTTCTACGCCTAGGGCCTAGGCCTACTCAATTCCACATTTAAAAACGGCTGATCAATTGAAAGAGTACTAGGGCCTAGGTAGGCCTAGTACAGATAAAAGAATACACTGCGTGGTAGGGACTAGGGCCTAGGTAGCCTAGCTACAGAGGCCTTTACCCCTTGGCGGTGTAAAATGCCTCTCAGCTTAACCTAAGAAACTCACCAAGTCTCGAGATTGCTGAACTTTTTTGTGACAACTTTCCCCAAATCAATTCCAAGACGGTCAACAATTCTTTGAGCCAAATCCGGGTGAGATGTTCCACTAAAAACCTTAATGTTCGGCATTCTGCTACGAATTACCACGTTAGGTTTCACCAAGTTAGACCTGATCAAACTCTTTGCCCGCACGGGATCTGATAAGACGGGCATTACTGTGGACAGTAACCAATCAGAACACATTATAAAAACCACAATCAATGACGTAGTTTCCGGTTAACAATCATACAATAGTTTCATTGGCTGAATGTAATTTGTAGGGTCTAGTTTAACTGTTCGTGAGGGAGGTGCATTTTTTGCTGAAATTTCGAAATATGTTATATAAAATAGTTGTTGCGTTCAAAGAAATTGTACTTGAACATGCGATGAGATGGCGAAGTGCGAACATGGAAACAAGAACAAGTTCGGGTAGGCACAGTCTCGGACGAGAACTCGACTACCGGAAACACAGCCAACTATTCATGCGAAGGCGGGCAATGATGGCGCGGGATTACGAAATAAATGGGTTCAATGGTTTCAACAGATCGACAGTGATAAAAATTAATTGAGGGCGACGAATTTTATGTTATACTGAACCAGATTATTGATTAATTTATGATGTTTAACTACGTACTTAAACGTGAGTTCATTATGAGTGGAGTGCAGATATGTTTAGTTTGACAAGGTTTGAAGCTCCATCCAGGGAATGTTATAATATCTTTGCTACACCCCCTAGTTATGTGACCACCACCCAGCTCTGTGTGACGCGTTGATAAGCCGTATGCGATTATTGTTTCAATATCTGAATTATTTTTTCCTTCAAACACCCCAAGACCCCGACGTCATATTATGATCTTAGTTGTCGAGTACTTCGAATAAATAAATAAAAACAAGAATAAAGTAAACGGTGACTTTGGAGCCGTCCTAGCAACGAAGCACTCAATAAATTCAAAGTAGTTGTGAATCGACCTTGTTGATTCTGGCATTTGTCTGTAGGTGTTCGCACTGTCCAATCACTGATTCATGTGTTTCTTATTTGAAACATAGATCTTTGATTTGTTATCGCTCACTCGTCGTTCGGGTACATGGGCATGCCCATAACCCTACACTGGCCATCCTGTCCTTCCATGGGACAGGAAAACAACAATAAAATTAATTACTCGTCGTTCTCAAAGGTAATGAAACAAGAATTAACAACAATTCAAGAATGCGCATTGCAAACATGTTTCTAATTTCCATAGCTAATTTACTTCCTGACATTGTTGAATGTTGTGCAGTGTGCGTTATAATTGACAGCAATAGAAATGAAATTTCTGCCTCTAATACGTATCAGATCGCGTTCATATGAGTATATTCGTGACCGGAAAAAAAATTTCTATGATATAGCCACCTCGCATTTTGCCATTACTGTGTTTCAAAAAAACATTTTCGAGTAACTTTTCGTGTAACTTTGCCAATACTTATTAGATCGCCATAACATGAACATATTCGTGACCGGAGACACATTGATAAAAATATGGCTATCTGGCCGCTATTTTGTCTCAGAAAAATATTTTTCAGTAACTATGGCGTAACTTTGTAACGTTTCGAACGATTTTGTCACAAAACTATACACTTTCAATCCACATTGAGGCTTGTAGATGGTCCAAATTTCAACTTGATCGGACTTTCCGCTATCGACAGACATAAAAAAACAAAAATCAGAAAGAGTGCCATAAAAGTCTAATGGAGACGCTCGCTTCGCTCGCTTAACAACAATAAACAGCAATAGTACAAGAATCCGCATTGAATTTTTGCTATGAAACATTGCCGCATTGACTATTTTGTAATTTCCATAGCTCCTATATATTATACTTGCCGACATTGTTGAATGTCGTGCAATGAGCGTTGCTAAGATTTTTCGTTCTCATTTCGTCAAACAATAGCCAGAATTAAGAACATTTTACGAATAGTGTAGGATAATAGCCTTAGGTAATCGCAGTTTTGATAGCCACTAAAAGCTATTTCGACACTATCGATTGTCAACGTGCTTTATCGTCAATGGGACCATTCTACTGAGCTAGAATGACGTGAGCCTACTTATGAGTAACTGGGGGACGCTGAATAGCGCCGAATGGAACAACGCCGAATCGATCGTGTGTACTGCACTTTCAAGTATAATCCTAACCCTAAAAAGTAGACCTTGTAACCTGGAACAACGCCGAATCTTTTTCTGCGTTAATCCACCGGAACAACGCCGAATCTTTTTCGGCTTAAATCCACCGGAACAACGCCGAATCTTTTTCGGCGTTACCACCGGAACAACGCCGAATCTTTTTCGTTGTAAATCCACCGGAACAACGCCGAATCTTTTCCGGCGTTAATCCACCGGAACAACGCCGAATCTTTTTCGGCTTAAATCGACCGGAACAACGCCGAATCTTTTTCGGCGTTAATCCACCGGAACAACTACGAATCTTTTTCGGTGTAAATCCACCGGAACAATGCCGAATCTTTTTCGGCGTTAATCCACCGGAACAACGCCGAATCTTTTTCGGCGTTAATCCACCGGAAAAACGCTGAATCTTTTTCGGTGTAAATCCACCGGAACAACGCCGAATCTTTTTCGGCTTAAATCTACCGGAACAACGCCGAATCTTTTTCGACGTTAATCCACCGGAACAACGCCGAATCTTTTTCGGCGTAAATCCACCGGACAACGCCGAATCTTTTACGGCGTAAATCCACTGGGAAAACGCCGAATCACTTTCTGTGTAATACACTGTTTGAACGGTGCAGTGAGTAGAATGTATTGACGAACCTAAAAACATTTTTTTAAAAGAATTATAACCAACACTGTGAGATTCGGCGTTGTTCCGGTGGATTTACGCCGAAAAAGATTCGGCGTTGTTCCGGTAGATTAACGCCGAAAAAGATTCGGCGTTGTTCCGGTGGATTTAAGCCGAAAAAGATTCGGCGTTGTTCAGGTGGATTTACACCGAAAAAGATTCGGCGTTGTTCCGGTGGATTAACGCCGAAAAAGATTCGGCGTTGTTCCGGTGGATTTAAGCCGAAAAAGATTCGGCGTTGTTCCGGTGGATTTAAGCCGAATAAGATACGGCGTTGTTCCGGTGGATTAACGCAGAAAAAGATTCGGCGTTGTTCCAGGTTACAAGGTCTACTTTTTTGGGTTAGGATTATACTTGAAAGTGCAGTACACACGATCGATTCGGCGTTGTTCCATTCGGCGCTATTCAGGCTCCCCCTACAAATCAGTTTAGTTACTGAGTGGGTAGACTCTAAATGTGAATTTATTTATTTACCAAATAACTCCAATCCAAACAGTTGCGTAATTACCGACTACGAATCATCAGATCTTCCAACCTTTGCTGATTGCGAGGACTCAGCCATCATCAGTCAAAGAAGGAGGGGTAGGGGAAAGGAGAAGGAACAAGAAGAGGGTGTAGAGAGAGAGAGAGAGAGAGAGAGAGAGAGAGAGAGAGAGAGAGAGAGACGCCTGCCACCCGGTCCCAGGAGACCAGGAGCAGGTGAAAAACAAAACTACCTGTCAGTTTTCAAACAAATCCTAAATTCACTCCAACCTCCAAATCCTCTAGTTTCGTATATCTTTCGTTCATAGGCCGAGGCGAAAGTACCGGTAACTCCATCGTAGAAGAAGATCAAAATTCAGATTGAACCATTTCAAGAGCCCAGTTGCCCAGAGGAGTGAAATACAGTTATTTATAACAACTAAATTCTGGATTCATCCACAAGTTAAGCTGTGAGTTAAGCATTGACATTTTCCTTTTCGATTAAACGATTTTAAAAGTATTTCATGATCCCGCGCTTTCGTTCTCCGCCTTTGTAATTTGTGTAGTGCTGTAGATGGCGGTGGCGTCTGAAGTGGGTGGCGTATTGAGCCAAAGATCTTCATGATATCAGCAGCTGTCTTTCTGATTGTTGAGTGTGTACTCGTGATAAGTTTACAACTGGCCGAGGAATAATCTAGGCTAGTGAACAGTAGTGAACGAATGATAACAGTGAAGGCCTAGGCCTAAACATTTATGCTGAACAATTTTGGTAATTTTGGCTGCAAATAATAAAAAAAACATAAATTGATACTTAAGCCAAACGTAGGCCTATGCCATGGAAGTTTGACATCTAAGCATTGTAACATTGTAGGGCCTAGTGAACGACCTGTTGGTAATGAAATAACATTTTGAACTTGGCATAAAATAATGGCTAATATAGCTGCACAAAGAATCAAGAGAGAGTTCAAGGAGGTTATCAAAAGTGAAGAAGTAAGTAGGCTAGGCTATGTGTAGGTAGGCCGAGGCCTGTATGATGGTAGGGGCCTAGGACTAAGCCTTAACCTTGGTCAGGACTTAGGCTAGGCCTAGGCCTAAGCCTATGCCTTAGCCCTAGGCTAGGCCTAATTTCAGTCATGGGCTTGGGTTTATACTTCCACGTGTAGGCTAGGCCTAGGCCTAATTCTTAAAACCGGGAAACCTCTTTTGCAAGTGTAGCCTAGGCTGCTACACTTATACCTAGAACCTAGGTTAGCCCACAGGCTGAGGCTGTGTCTCAAATCGATGTTTTTCGCTAGTCAACTAGCGTAGTAGGCCTAGCTGACTAACCTAACAATTAGTAACAATTAATTATAACGATTGGCAATTGTTGTGTTACTTGGCGAAGTAGGCGAAGCATGCCAAAATAAAGATTTGAGATATGCCCTAAGTAGGCCTAGGGACCAATTGCTTGAACTTTCTGCAATCAATTTGTAAGTGTTGAAAACTAGGTGTGTCATACTCGAACATGTTAATAGGCACTTGCTATCTGGGTACCTCAGGCCAAGGCCTCTTGGCCTACCTGGTAATTTGAAATGATTGCCTTTGAATGAATCGCAAAGTTGTCGGTAGTTACATTGGTATTAGTGTGATGATTGTTTTGACGCAGCACGATTTCTTAAGAATTATTAATGGTAAAACGGGGATAGGCCTATAACTAGAAATGTTTGAAAATGGTTTTATTTTTCAAAAAAAATCGTTTTATTCTAAACCAAAATGTGGTGTTATTTCGTTGTTTTTTTTATAATGGAAATGGAGAAATCAGAAAGTTTCAAAGCAACGGAAATTTTCACTCGCTTCACACCGCTTTATTTTGAGCAACGATATCTACCAGCAACGCTGCAAACCCCTTTTCCATCGGCCAAAATGTAGTTGGTAAACAGTTTGAGACTAAACTGTTTTACCGACTTAGGGTCAAAAGTAGTAATTATTACGTAAAATATGCAATTTTTACTGTAAATAGTTAAAAATGCTGAAAATGGTGTTATTTCGCTATTTCAATACTCAATTCGCGTTATTAAAATAATATGGTGTTATTTCGCGATTTGATTCCTTATCCTTCATGGCCAACATGCCGACATCTGTCAAAAAAAAAGGTCTTACACCACAAATAATGAATTTCGTTTTATCGCGGATTCCGAAAAACAAACGTCTCTACCTATAACGAATTTTTGATTGTATCTCCTTCTTCAAGAATACTTCCACGAACATTTAATGGTCTTTACAATGAATAACAATATTGAAACATTAAAATGATTAAGATATGAATACTTTACATTAAAGCTTTGACTAACATATATTTGGTGTTGAAGAAGGAAGTAAACAAGAATCCGTTATATTCCAGTTTTACTTTCATAATAATGGGGAATATGCATAATTTTTGTTTAGCATTTTACTAGATTAGGATTGACTTCCTGAATAAAAAAATATTTTATTTCGATGACATAGAATAAAGTTTCATTTATAAAAACGAGCTGAAAGTTTCATACATATTTATGGCGGGAAAAACGGGGCATACGTCACCTGCCATGTATCAGCAATCAACCAATCATAAAATGATAAATAAAATAACGCTTATATGGAAATTATCATATCCATAATCATATAAAATCGAATTAATGTCTAGTACGCCTAGTAATAAATTTAGAAGCCCAATTACTATAAAAACAATAATACCAAACCTATTGTTGTTGTGTATTGTGTTGTTATTCATATGAAGCAGAGTTGACAACGGCTTGAGTAAAAATTTTGACAAGGTTAGCTTGATAACCTTGAAAATTTGATTGTTTCGTCTAGGAGGCGGTGGCAAATTCCAAGGAGGTTTTATGCAAAGTCATTCATATAAGCAGTGCTTTTCATGGATTGTGACGTCACATACCGTTTAAAAATAAAAGTGCGGGAAACAAATAATCAAAATCTTTGAACATGTATAGAAGTATAATGAATTAATTTTAAAACTTTTAAATTAGGTTTGTGATGTCTTTAGATGAATAACAATGTATTCCACGTACCTTCAGAGCTGTAGAAAATTCATGCACATTCCCTATTAAGAAGCAAACTGCATTGGCCTCCTATCCCAGTATTGGGATCGCAATCACAATCCGGAAATCGTGAGAGTTAACTTGGTATTTGTTAAATCTACGAGAAACATTTTTTTCTCAACCAAATTTAACAAAAATCACTTTCATGTTACATGCAGTGGCGGTTCTAGCGTAAGGGCACAAGGGCACGTGCCCCCCTCCTGGGACTCACGGAAATATCTTTAATTATAACTTTATAAGTTATTATTTGGTACATCAAATACGTTGTTGTGTCAACTTTCTAATTTAAATTTCGATGAACATATATTCATTTTTTGGTGCACTTTGTTTATATTTGGGAGAATATTGGTCGTAGAAGTAATTTCATTGCTTGCGGCAGCTACGATTCTGCAGTGTCCACTGTCCAGGCTAAACAGCGTTGTGCCCTCGTATTTCAACAGTTCAGACCCCCAGGCACTGTTTGGAGCTAGACCCTTATGGACGAAATACATTGGCAGGGGGCACATCTAACGCGTAGCCACCACCGACACCGAAGCTGAGAGAGAAAAGAAACCCAACCAGGCCGGAGACCTTTTCTAAGAAATATCCAAGTAGATGTTTGAGTAAACACCAAGAACGATAATATAGACCTCGGCACGGACTTATTAGGGAGTCAAATGGTAGAAAATGTTACTTAAATTCAAAGTCTCCTTTTTTTAGTTTAGAAGTGTACCTGGCTAGAAAGACATGGCACTCCTTTCATTCAATAAGCGGATACACAACAAGGAGTGGTAACTAAAAAACGGTCATTTATGCTATTTTAAAAACTAAATTACTGGCGAAGTGTGTTGTCACAGTATTGTCAGTCAGTAGGTATACGGTTATCGTACGAGTGAGTTGTGTTACTGCCGTGTTCGCATTTGTGTATTATGTTTGTGTCGTAATATTGTAGTGTTTTCGTAAACATGAATTCTGTGGCGCATATTTTAAGTTGTGAACATCAAATTAGCTACGATCAAAAACTAGATATTAAAAAACTGGGACCTCCAGTACTATCATCTTAATTTGGAGCAAACTTCGAAGGGAAAAAATAGAACTTATTGCCGAAAATTCCTAACTAGCTAGGTACCGGTACTCTCTGCCTTAGCCGTGCTGACAATTGAAAAAAATACTTATAAATACGATTCCTGACTTCAATAACGTCGTAATCGAGAGGTTTGCTCGAGACAAAAACAGAAGAATGGTATTATCTACCCGCTACCGATGGGTGAGTAACGTGTCGTTCTTACATTTCCTTAGTAAATAAAATTCTACTTTTTTAGTGATGAGTAGGGGGGGGGGGGGGGTAAATTACATTGTGCCCCCTGCAATTTGGTTGTTACGAGCCACCACTGGTTACATGTTACTGTATCTTTCCAATTATGTAAGGCGCATACTTATTTATTACTTACTTATGTTTTATCAATTTAATTATGTTGAATTGGCTACAGCCTATGCAATGCCTATGTACGCCATTCGCCATTAGCAACATGCACAGCCTACTGGGTGCTACAATCAGCTGTTCTACGTTGTTTCTGTAGTCCGCCGCTAGATGGCGCTAAATGCCACCAGGTTAGCCAACGTATGAAATGAAACCAAATATCGCCCACAAATTTGAAGAAGGGGTAATTTATTTTTTGGGTATAAATTAATTTTAAAATAAATTACCCCTTCTACAAATTTGAAGAATGTGTTATTTATCGAAAATACTGTGATTATTATACAGTAACTTGTGTTCAAGTTGATGCACCTGCAGATAACAACAAACCAAAGCACCTTTTTTGCTGCAGAGATATTTCTCTTCATCCCAGTTTTGAACAATGGCGTGCATAAGCCTAGGCATAGGCTCTAGCCAATTCAACATTATTAAATTGATTTAAAACATAAATAGGCCTACATACCATTTGAAGCATATACCTTACATAATTGGAAAGATACAGTAATTCAGGTAACATGAAAAAGTGTTTTTTTGTTAAATTTCGTTGAAAACAAAATGTTTCTCGTAGATTTAACAAATACCGTTAACTTACATGGTACTATTATAGCGCTGTTCATAACTAAACCATAATGCCAGATAATGCCGTAATTGGAAAATGTACGATTGCAACCCCGGTCACTAGCCGACAATTGTGGTTCTAGGGCCATGCCGTCATACTGCCACAGGCTTTGATTCTTACCGAGATAAAAAAAAGGTTAGACTTGAAAATGGTTTTTGATTGATTTAAAATGCCCGTTCACCTCTTTAGCAAGTTGTTCTGTATATAAAGTTTAACCCCAAATACCAATGTTTAGGTCTATATCACGCGGCCTATACCATCAGGTGTCCTTTGTTTATTCGCGCAACTTGCTGTTCGAGGTAGGATTTCTACGTCATAGTTCTGTAGCTACAACGCTGCGCTGCGTCTCCAGCGAGCATGGGAAGTAGGGGTGGTACGGAAGATGCGTGGTTGGCAGAAGACAGCAAGAGAGGGAGCGTACGTTGTCTGGTGGGATACTTTGTTCAAAAGAAAGTGGCGCAGAAGGCGCATGGTCAAGCGGATAGATACAAGATTTGTAATAACTCACTGGAAATGTGTTAATATTTCTGAAATAATAATAATAGCATTTGTCAAGATAAGGAATATAATTATAATAGTTTTGTCAAATTAGGAAATAAAGATACTTGCGCCAAACAGGTTTTCACAAAGACCCTCAAGTAAAATTTCACAAATTTACGTTTGTTTGATACATCTCGGTGAAAATTCTTCTTGTTACAGGGTAGACTACGACGTAAAATGTACTATTTGACGTATTTATGTTTAATTTCTATTTGACCTGCCATATTATGTATTGCTATATAATGTGAAGAATAAAACTATTTCATTGTAGTGGACGGGAAATTTGAAACGACTATACACATGCGCTTGGCCAGATACTTTTGGCCCAACCCTCCAGATGCGTGAAACAAGGTCACACGACACTCGGGGGTACGGTATTGCCAAACGTACAACGTTGAGAGGGCTGCATACAATTCATAAAACATTTAACCACTAATTACGAGGAACTCGAATCTTTTTCGGTGAAACTGCTATTGAATATGTGTTCTATATATACCAACTTGAGTGCCTAGGTACACATTGCAATAAGAGGTGAACAAACACTTTAAGCTTCATGGTAGGTCAACTTTGAATTGCATTGGATTAAAATTAGGGGGATCAGACGTCCCGAAAATTGCAGGACAGTCCCGAATTTGACTCAAGTGTCCCGCGTTCTGAAATGTTTCATTTCGGGACGCCTTTTGTCTCGAAATTGGTAAATTCATGATTCTCTTTGATTTGTGTTTCAAAAATTATAAATTTGATCTAGAAAAAAACAAGCACACAATTAGGCCTACATGACGAGAAGCGGTTACGTTAGTAGTAAATGTAATTCACTGCACAACTTTAAATACATGGGACAAGAGTTTTATAAAAATGCTATTTCCTGAAGAGATGTACAAAAAAAAAAGTAAAATGCCCTCATAAATATGTTTAATTAAAATTTAAATAACTAATGTGATGAATGAATAATTGAAGTTGTATCAAGTTGTGTTTCAAAATATTTGAACAGTTTTTCTACTTTGATGTTATCATTATTATTATCATTATTATCATTATTTATTATTTTGACCGGTATTATTGATTTGACCGGTCAAATTCAATTTTGGTCAATTGACCGTCAAACGGAATACAAAAAATTCAAAAATGTAAAATCCATACACCTGTGTCTGTAAAATTAAAATAAATGTAGACCTGCATTTACTAGGGTTGCGGGATTAATCGATTACCTATCAGATAACCAAGGCTAACGAGGCTAATCAAGAAAATGAGTGGGTGATTATGAAGATTATGAAGAGCAAAAGATTGGACTTTTATTACCTGACAGCCTTGACACAAATGCTGCAGAATATTTTATTTAACAATACATGTCAGCATATTTCCGATTCAGCGTATTCACTCAGATCAGCTGGCCACCAGTAAACACAATATGATTTTGCATATTTAGGCCTTCTGTTTCAGTTTGTATTTAGTATTTATTAATTGATTATTAAACTTAAATTATTATTGAGTAATATTTAATCGATTATTATTGATTATAATATATTGATTGACATTGATCATATCATCAAATTGTTTAGTAACCGATTAATATTTGATTGTGATTAATGTTTTTAACTGTTGAAAATGGCATCGAATGGCAACCCTGGCATGTACCCTAGGCCTACAAATTGAAATTTTATTTATGTGTACATAGTTTGTATTGACTAGACAGTTGACATACAGTATGCTGTATACCCATTCACATTTTCGGACGCAGGCTTAAAGCATATTAAGCTGGATGTTGTCATCCGTATCGGCAATGCTAATTAAGCGAGCGAAGCGAGCGTCTCCACGAGACTCTTATGGCACTTCGTTCTGTTTTTTTGTTTTTTTGTTTGTTTGTTTGTTTTTGTTTTTTTTGGTTTTTATGTCCGTCGATAGCGGTCTAACGAAAAGTCCGATCAACTTGAAATTTGGACCATCCACAAGCCTCGATGTGGATTGAAGGTGTATAGTTTTGAGGCAAAATCGTTCGAAAAGTTAGAAAGTTACACCATAGTTACTGCAAAATATTTTTATGAAACAAAATGGCGGCAAAATGTGAGATAGCCATATTTTTTTGCAAATTTTTCCGGCTACGAATATGTTCATTTAATGGCAATCTGATAAATATTGGCAAAGTTACACAAAAGTTACTCGAAAATATTTTTCTAAAACACAGTAACGGCAAAATGTGAGGTGGCTATCTTATAGTAAATTTTTGTCCGGTCACAAATATACTAATGTAAACGCAATCTGATACGTATTAGAGGCAGAAATTACATTTCTATTGCTGTCAATAACTGTTAGTAACGGTGGCGGACCGTGTTGAAAACATGACGACGAAAATTCTTAGCAACGCACATTGCACTGCATTCAACAATATCGGGAAGTATAATAGCTATGGAAATTAGAAAAAATTTTGTAATGCGCATTCTTGAATTGTTGTTTATTATTGTTTTTATAAGCTTTTAGATCTTTTCGCCAGAACGTTCGTAGATATAAACGCGCTCGCTTATCAACGCGTCAAACAGAGCGTTTTCCTAGTATTGTTCACGTCACTATCAGTCCCTGCATGTTATAGCATGTTTTGTGTTATGGTCAATTGACCAAAAGTATTTGACCGGTCAATTGACATTGTGCAACCCTAATTATTATTACTGTTTATTATTATTATTATTATTATTATTATTATTATTATTATTATTATTATTATTATTATTATTATTATTATTATTATTATTATTATTATTATTATTATTATTATTATTTATTTATTATTATTATTATTTTATTGTTGCAATACATACAAACTCGGTCAAAACCGGCATAAACATGTTGTACAGACACAAATGTCAAGTATTTCCATGTGTTTAGGCCTACCCTATTAAAATCTACTTAGAACTACTTAATATATCATTGTCCACATTATTTTTTCCAAACCGAACTGTGGATGCTATACGGTCATGGCCGATTTGTACTCATCCCAGCATTCGCTCTTTGTACGGTGGAAACCACGAAAACCACCATCGGGATGGAGAACTTCTTGAAGTCTTCATTCTTCTTAGTTCAAAAATTTTCGCACTATCCTACACGTGTTCAAAATAATTGCTTTTTGCATCTCGATGTATATATTCGGTTGGAGACCAATAAGTTTAATACTGTCATGGAGTTTACGTGGAACAATGCCATTTGCTGATATAATTAACGGTATAACAGTTACATTATTCTGCTTCCACAACCTTTTTGTTCCAATAGATAATTCCTTATATCTGTTTATCTTTTCCCGCCAAGTTGTCTCTACATTGTGGCATAATGGGACGGCAACATCAATTAAAATCGTTTCTTGATTCTTCTTGTCAATAAATATAATATCCGGTCTATTGTGATGTATGGTTTGGTCTGTTATAACTGCCCGGTCGTAATATAATTTGTAGTCTTTACTATCTAATACTTTTTCAGGCTTGTATTTGTAATACGCAGTGGTTGTGTTTATAAGTTTATACTTCATGGCTAATTTTTGATGTACAATGTTTGCAACTTGGTTATGCCTATGAAGATAATCTGTTTGACAAAGCATTTTGCACCCAGATACGATATGTTCAATTGTTTCGCCGTTCATATTACATTTTCTACATTTATCTTCCACTGTGACGTCTTTCAGTATGTATTTTTTGTAATTGTTAGTCTTGATTACTTTATCTTGAATAGCGATCATAAATCCCTCTGTTTCGCTGAAAATGTCCCCGGACGTTAACCATTTGTTCGATGCTACCCTATCGACGCTATCCTTAAGAAGTTCTTTATAATGTCTGCTATTATTATTATTATTATTATTATTATTATTATTATTCTCTTGTTAAAAGTAATTGGTTACTACTGACGAAGCACTTACCCTACTGATATTTTTATTAACAGCTACAAGGAATATAATCTAAAAAATATAAATATCGAGTAAGAAAATTTAAATCCCATAAAAAACCACTGTCTCCGTTTCACTTTCAGTGAACATTTGATCTCCGAGAGTGTTTTCAGTTACACCTGTATTGGATTGGAGACAAAAAGTGTCCCGAAATTCAGTCCTGAGTCCTGACCATCTGGTCACCCTAATTAAAATTCCTCTAAAGCACATTGACATCAATGCAAATCAAGTCTAATTTGATGTAGGCCTCGATCAAGATGCTCAAACTGTTTTCCAGCTTGATGTGAATAAGTCTGTGATATACGTGGTGACATCTATCGAAGCGTGAATATGCAAGTCTAGGGTTACCATATTTTAAAAACAACAATTGGGGACAAAGTACTTAACTACGGTACTTTAAATTGTATGGTACACATATACTACAATATGGGGGGGGCAGGCAATTAAATAAAACAATTAGACTGGAAGTCATAGTCACCTACATGCTAGGGGTCAATTATGAATGCAGGAATACAATGGATGTGATGATTTAAATTAAACTGGTAAAATCTGTATTGAATATAAATATATTTGTTTGCTATTTTGTTGTTTCACCCTGGACACATTTTTAAACAGTTTAGATGATCTCTTTGCAAATCAACACAAAACTCAATCAGTTATTTATTAAATTAAGTTTTACCTTCTGAAGAAAACTTTAAGGCACAATGCTTTTTTTCATTTCAACAATGAGGCTTTGTAAATGACAGTAACATCTTCATTAATTTCTTTATCCTTTTTATTTTGTGGTAGGCGGCCCGCTAATTAATTGTTTTTTTCGTTTTTAATTGAGATTGTGATGTTTTAAAATATGTAGGCCCACCATAAGCCTACACAAAATTCAAACAGATAAACTAAAGAATGGGTACATAATATTATGCAATAGAGACTAGGCCTATAGCATTGAGAGTTAATATCAAACAATATAAATATTAAATATAATTACTAAAACAAATAAAATATAAACAAACATTTCAAGCAGCGATCAAACCGCATTTCTTGCATTTCAATTTTCAACATAACTGATAAGAGACATTTATACGGCCTGAAAACTATTTTCGGGATGCCGGGACAGTACGGTACTCACAAATCCTGTATACAGTCCCTGAAAAAATCCGCGACTTATGGTAACCCTATGCAAGCCACAGGAGGGCGCTTGACTGCAATCCTACAAGGGTTAAGTAAATAAGATTTTGATTGATGAGTCATTTGCTGTATCTGTATTTGCTTACCTGAATGTTCTGCCATGCTGTCGTGAGCTGTGTGCGAAGTAGTCTTGTTAAAGTTTTTAAATCATTTTGCTTAATATTAAGTTAAATACCAGTTTCGTACTTATTCCCCTTAACTGGTTAAGGATAGTTGCAGTTTGCTTTCATTTTGTAGACATAGCCTACAAATTGATGCCAATATTGCTCCATGTTAAAACTTGTTTAGGGCAAATGAAATTATATCTAAACCTGCGTAACCTAGGAAAGCTTGTTGATGATTGTAAGAACCATTGTAGTAACTTAGGTGTTATAACAATTGGAATGAAAGGTCTACTAGTTTCGGTTGGATCAGTTGGCTTTTACGTTATCCTGTCTCTACTGGAAAACCAAACCAGAAAATGCATGGTGGCCCAGTAAGCCAAAAATGTGGGCATATGAAAGAAGAAAAAGAAGTTATTGGTGGAAAGGTACGGAAATTTTAATAACGAGTTCGAAAAGCCACTGTGTGAAGTAGTAATTGAAGCTCTGTTTAGATACAGTCCCTGACATTTATTACCTACTTCAACATCATACTTTCTTTGACGCTTAAAAAAGTAATGAATTGGCAATCCTAATACTGGCTACTGGCCAATGGTATCGCGTTGCTAGCTCCAGAATACAAGGACTATGTATCATGCAATTTTAATGTCTATTGGATGAAGGCACCTTGGTTTAATCAGTTGCAGAGTGTGGTATCCGCTCTGTATATCACGTCAATCTGAAGCGCCCTCACCTAAGCCGGCTGCAAATTCACCAATCACAGGCCATGGATGCGTGCGCATCGCGGAGCAGCTTTGACTTGTACAGTATATCACTTAAATCAAAGTGAATTCTAACCTCCAATTTGCTTGCCAAAACGTATTGGATCGGAGTCGCCTTGAGGTAAATTCGACGTGTATGCCACACTCTGCAACCGGTTGGAACCAAGGCGGCTTCATCCAGTGTGCATTAAACTTGCGTGACATACGTAGTCAATTAAAAAGTGGTGAGATTGCTTTTCCGTTACATCAAGAAATTTGTAGTGTGATCACTGTGCCAGTGATCGTAATTTCGTTACAGTTATTTATTAGGTCTACTTTCGTTATGTTACTACCCTGGTCTGACAATGAGTGATTATAAAGATTAAAAACCCTACATAACATCCATAGCCAAGCAAGCCCAAAACGAACCTGAAACGCAGGTATTACCTGTATATAAATGGCCTACTGGTTGACTCAAATCTGTCTCTCTGTTGCAGGTTGCTAAATGTGCCATCAGGGTAGAATTGGTCAATGACACATACACAGAGTTAAAGGGTGAGATTGCTGGTCCGCCGGAAACACCCTACGAGGGTGGAACATACATCCTGGAAATAAAAGTACCAGAGACGTATCCGTTTAATCCGCCCAAGGTAATGATTATTCTCAGTAACTAATGTAGGCCTAGGGTAGAACTCAATGGAGCTGTTTTTAGTTGCCAATACTGATGCTAGTACGTATTTAGCATTGCTTGGCATTAATAAAAAACTCTAGAAACACAAAATTAAATGTTTCAAAAATTTAAATTTTCAAATTAGTATAGCCTTTTATCTGCAATATTGGTTCATGCTAGGACCTACACCGAATAGCATTTTTACAAACCGGATATTCGTTTAAGAAACCGGTTAAAAACTGGTTGTTGCTCTGTGCTGTATTTGGGAAATGAGTACCCGCCGGGTGGGTTGCGCTAGAGGGGGGGGACACGGCTGGCGAACAAGTTGACTGGTGAATGAAAAGGGTAAGCGTTACATTGAGCGAACGTCAAGTGACCTTCGAGTGAGCCGTCGATCAGGTCAGTGGGGCCATGGGACTGGTATGTAATGAACTCTCTACGATCTAGATTATGTGGCGAAGGAGAGTATTTATTTATATTTCAGTCATATAAGGCCAAGTGCACTGTAGTAGGGAACATGAAAATGCGCCATGTGTTGCACGGGAAGGCGCGGAGAATTAAAAAAAACGTGATATTTTGATTTTCAAAAAACCGGTTTACGAAATGAAAACCGGTTCCGATTATTCGATGTAGGTCCTAGTTCATGCAACCATTTAGTGCATGGCCAACAACAACAAAAATAATAATCATCATTCATCATCAATCATCTTACATCTGATAAACAATTGAAACAAGCAAAAGTGCTAACTAAAGGGTTCTCTTCTGTACGTCATGTTATGTGAGCATTCATCCTCATCCTCTTTTGTGTTTGTTGTGGGAAAAAACCTGTATTGAAACTCAGATTTTTGTTTCAGGTGCGGTTTATAACTAAAATCTGGCATCCAAATATTTCGTCAGTAACAGGAGCAATATGTTTAGACATTTTAAAAGACCAATGGTAAGTGTTTTCTGTTGCTACTTATGTTCTGTGTTGTTTATATGCCATTCATTTGTGTACAATTATTGTTAGAGATACCGGTATGCAAAAATGGTGTTAAATTTCGATCAGTTCTATTGGAATCCAATTGAAGTACTGGTAATTGATTCCATTATTTCTGAATTAAATTTTATTTTAGTATCTAGCCCTACCAGTAACTATCTAGATATACAACAGCTTAATGTCTATTATTTTGTGTTTAAAGGTACTATATGCAACCATGTGTATATGAGTGAATTGTTGAAGGTTTATGTAAATAAATACTGTTTAAATCTAAAATGGTACCCATAGGGCTGCGGCAATGACACTCCGTACTGTGCTGCTCTCATTACAAGCGCTTCTTGCCGCGGCAGAACCTGACGATCCTCAGGATGCTGTTGTGGCGAAACAGTTCAAAGAAAATCAAGAAATGTTTCGAAAGACGGCACGGCATTGGGCAGCAGTATACGCAGGGGGTGAGTCTAGTGTTCTGCTCACTAAAACGAATCAATCACTTTATGTGTGTGTGTAACCGATAGAACATTAACATTTTTATTATATGGCGTAAATTTCGTATCGAAAAATGGATATTGCACGATCCCAATAATGGTTATTGCTTCCAAGCAGTGATGCACACACAATGTAGTGGGCTCTTCGTATTCAGTTCCGTTTTAAAAATAAGTGGAAGGTGTGGTTTTGCACCATATTTAGTAGGGATGCGGTATGATAAAAAGTCATATCGATAATCGTAGTTTAAAAAAAAAAAAACGCGATAATATAGTAAGCACTTATTATCGCCACGATGCGATATTTTGTAAGTGGTGCAAATATCGTCATATATATCGTGACAAAAAACAACTGTGCGTAGCACCATTGAGTTTATTAGTGTAGGGCTAGAGACCCAGCGGCCATTGGCGGCTATCTACCAATAAATTTCCCGTGGACTCTAGTAGTACGATCCCGTACCGCTAGAAAGCGCTACACGTACCCACTGATGTCAGCGTTCCTGTGGAAAGAAAGGGATACTACGTAGTACGCGCAGATGCGAAGTCGGTTAGGTAGTAGTATCCAGTGGCGGTGGATATTGTTATTAAAGCATTATCATCTGTTCTGATAAACATGTCAAACGGGCACGAAGTTAACAATAAGTAAGCTAATACTTTATTACAACACATTATATAAGGTTTTATACATTATATAGGCTAGGCTGTAGTACTACGTTACAAATGTAGGCCTATTAATGTAGGCCTAGGCTTATTGTAGCCTAGTAATGGCCTAGACTAAAAGAGTTGGGCCTAGACCTAGGCTAGACCTAAGCCACGTGATCGTACTACGTAGTATCCCTTCTTTCCACAGGAACGCTGACATCAGTGGGTACGTGTAGCGCTTTCTAGCGGTACGGGATCGTACTACTAGAGTCCACGGGAAATTTATTGGTAGATAGCCGCCAATGGCCGCTGGGTCTCTAACTCTACACTAATTAACTCAATGGTAGCACATTATAATGCATTTCGGAATCGAAAAGATAACTTTTGTGTCTGTCTTTACCTAATACAAGACGTCATGACGATGTGACGTAAAGTTGCTTAAAAGGTTGCACCTCGTGGCGACAGCTATTGCAGGCTTCTACCGTTTGTGAACGATATTCGCGCGCAAAGTTTGAAAGTACGATGATAGACAATCTCACTGCCGATAATCACAAAATGCAGCGCTAAATAATATTGTAAGATTATCGCGATATGAGAAGCATATTGTTATCGTATCGATTTACGATAATCGCCCGCATCCCTAATATTTAGATGTACTATTCACTTATATAGGTTCTAACTTTTAAGGGACAGTGACTAGCCCATGTAAAATAACAACATAAATTCTTCTTTTATTATGCCCACACTTGGCCTGTATGGCCATCATGTGTTGTCGTGTAATCCAATAGAGACAGCATTCTCTTTGTTTGTAGGGCCTACATGCGTCATGCTGTCTGGCATTGTGTCCAATTCTCCCTTTGTTGCTCACACTTGAAAAGATGCCGTCTATTCTGCAAAATCTAAATTAATGAGAAACTATTAATGCCCAATGGATCTGAAGGAATCATTTATATTGCAGAATGGAAAAAACATGCATTTATTTACCATATATTTCTAATTTCAGCACCTCATAGAAATTCGGATTTTGATTTGAAAATCCGTCGGCTGACAGACATGGGCATTGAAGATAATCAAGCACGTGTTGCTCTTTCGTCATTCAACTGGGATCTGGAAAGAGCAACTGAACAACTCTTCAGTTAGTTTATTCGTTTCTGTTGTACTTGGTATCGGTAAACTATTAGCTCAGAAAATATCGGGGATGGCATTCATTGTTGGCCACGTGTTAAAATTTAAAATACTAATAGCAAATTTTTTTATTTTTTTATCCTTAACCAGAAATTAGGAAAATACGTATTCTAAAAAGTTTAAAGCTTGTTTCCAATATGTATTGAAATTAAAATAAATAAACTACAAATGAAAGACCAGTTGGCCTACACTCTTTGGTTATTATCCACTTGCTCTTAAATATTGCTGATCAACTTATTCTGAGCACGTACACCATACATATTATATGCATTCATACTGAAATTTGTTGGCACTGTAAATACCTAATTAAGTTATTGTTAAATGTAGTCAGTTTCTTCAGCTCAAGAACAAGAACGCATTTTATAACGCAAGCATTTTGAATGTATATTTTGGGATTATTAGCAGTAAGTATGTTTGTGTAGACGTATTGTGAATTTGATTATTGAAAAAATGTTTTCGAATTTTAATCATTAGCACTTAAAACGAACGTATGTCTGCAGCGATATTATGAGTTACATACCACGTGAATTCATGTAAAACTGCTTTACAATAAAAGGATTTTTAAAGTCTCTTTGGGTTTAATTTGTTTTCCATGACTTGCAAAACCTCTATTCTAGGGGTCTGCGGGTAGTACTTTTGGGAACCCGTACTTTTACCTACGGGAAAATGACCACTGGCTACCTGGATATTGAGGCAACAGGTTAGGGGGTGGTTTATCTATACTGTTGAATATTGTTCATCTTAATTGGTTGGCGGTGACTTTGAATAAACTGGTTTCCTCAAAGGCTGCCGCACTGGCTGGGGCATGACATGGGTTTGACAGTTGGCACTTTTCCGCAGAGAATATAGGTGCTTTTCCCTGTAGGTACTTTTCCTGTTGGCCATAAGACATGTACCCGTACTTTTAGGTTCGGGTCGTGTGCGGGTAGTACAAATACCTTCGGGTTTCGAGTCGGGTTATGGCGTAGGCCTATTTTAAGTGGAACTTTTTCTTCCAATGAAAAGACAACACATTTTTTTCCAATATTTAGTAGGTCTAATATTTTAGAGGTTTGCGGGTAGTACTTTTTAGGTTCATGTAACGAAATAAATTAAATTAACTAAAATAAGTATTAAAAAAATTAAAAAAGGGGAGTTTGGAAAATTTGACACTTAAAATTTTCTGACGTGTCTCAAAAAAAACTGTCTTAGGCTATTTCTAATATGCTTTTAATTTAAAAAATTCTTTTAAGTACCCGAAAAAGCCCATATTTGGTTATTAAAAAGCCCAAATTTTGGGTCAGCACAACTACCCGAAACTACCCGAAATTCGAGTACCCACAGACCCCTACTCTATTCCCATCTGTCTATAGTAGTTCGTTCTCACCGAACAAAAGACGAAGCCCCCCCCCCCCCCTTCCAAGAGACCATTACTAATTTGTGATGGCTACCTGCATCTCAAGGGTTGCGTGACACAGCGGGATTCCATGAAGGACGAATATTCATTTTGTAACAAAAGAATGATTGACTTATTATCGATTTTAAATATGAAACTAATAGGGAACCTGCACATGACGTCACAGCCGAACTACAACAATGGACACTGATGGACAAACAACAAGCTGTCAATGTCATCGCTTTCCAAATAATGAGGGAAAAACATTATTTTAATGATAGTAAAGGCGGGTTCACACAAAATGACTAAGGTCGAGTCTTACAATGTCCAATAAGAACTTATTCGACGAATAAGTTGTTTTCTCCATGGCAACGACCAATTAAAACTCTTGAAATCCTCCAAATAGCTTAATTGCTACAAATAACTTTTCTATTAGGAGATTGTAAGACCGGCTATAAGACTAATGATTAGAGGCATTTTAAAATGGGTTTATTTTTTTACAAATTTCGTTTAAAAAAAACATAATGTGGTGTTATATGTTTTTACTCAGACTTTTAGACCTACTGGGAGGGAGAAACGGGAGGATGTATTGAAAATGTAGGCTTATTATAGATTTACCACGAGCACATCTCCGCGCGCGAAAGCTTGCGCGCGCATCCGGGTCTAGTCTATTCGTTTTTTTAGGGGCGGCCGGTAGTGAAGTGCAGCTAGCAGGTGTCAGTTGCTGTCGGCAGTGGTCGGGAACACATCTCTCCTGCGCGCTTACGGCAGAGCTATACGGCCGGCCGTAGCTACGGCAAAACAACGTTCCCCAATATTCAACTCATGGTTTCAAGATAACCAATACGCGCATCAAACATTGAACCACATCTATACTTTTGTCTAACCTTCCTCTACACGATGATGTGCACTATTTTTGTCAAACATTAATAGTTAATAAAATAATGTCATTAAAGCAGAGCAATGTTAGTGGAAACCTTTTCGAAGATTTCTACGTTTTTTACGGTCGCAATTTGTATGGTTTACAAGAAACCTGTCACTAATATAAAACTACCGTCGTCAAGGTATAACTGTCATTTTTCTTGTGGTGCTTATAATATTGCTCTAGCTTGAATAGTTTCGGAAATAATGCAATGTAAGTGAAGCCATGTTTTGCCGCTACCGTTCACCCGCCGAGTGCGAGGAGCACGCGTTTATGCGCTGCATTCCAGTCGACTTTGACTCGCCCGTTTTGGCCAAGGGAGATGTGGTGTTGGTCAATCTATAGCCTATTTTCTAATGTGCTACAAAACAGAAACCTGACAAAGAAAACTGTTAGCTAGTTAGGCCTACAGATGAGTAGAGGCATTTTAAAATGGGTTTATTTTTTTACAAATTTTGTTTAAAAAAACATAATGTGGTGTTATAGATAGATAGATAATTTTATTGAAACTGCTTTGAACAATACAAATTGTAATTCGGTGTTATTTGTTTTTATTTATTTTTCATTTTCCAGCAATTACAAACCAGTAAAATTACAGTGAAAACACAAAAAGACAAAAAAATATTATTTTGCCAACTGTACTGAATGAAAATAAAGTTTCAATTTACACTTAACGAGCCCTCAAGAAATTTTTATTTTATTGTACGCACAGTGGCTAGACCGAAGATTAGATTAATTTAAACAACTTTTGGTTGGTCGACGTGTATTTTGTACGTTTTGATTGTGGAAAATCAGAAATTTAATTAGATTATCAGTTTTTGGCATTAATATTGTTAATTTGCACGTTTTTCGTGGTTTTTATCGCTATTGAAGCCACTTTTCGCGTTGTTTTAGCCAAAAAATCGCGTTTGTCGTTATTTAAAAACAGCTTGAGCTGAACTATCATCTCGAGAAAGCTTCAAATTTCAACAGTCTAACTTAAAGTGTAGACTTTCGTGTTATCGCGACGTGCGAAAAACAAATGCCTCTACTAATGATTAGTGTATAAGAAAGTTATGTATACAATTTACATTGAAGCGTTCACATACTTCACTAGTGATTAGTGTTTAAGACCGAGTGATTAAGAAAATTCATTATTGTTATTCACGATTGTTAAGTGTTAGTAACAACCAATCGCTGCGTCAAACGTCACAGTAGTTCAACCAATGAAAATCGTATCATCCGAGTCAAGTTAAGTTTTAATGTTGTTTCTAGGTTTTCACTTTTATGCAGAGTTTGTTTTGACAGCTTCCGGTACCGATGTAAACAATAGGTTCGTTTGATTTGGCTACACCTTTTGTACTTTTTGCACTCCATGTTATTTCATGGGGTAAATGTAAAAAAGTACAAAGTGATGGTAAATCAAACGAACCTAATTTTAAATCAAAGTTTCACGTCGTGTGCTGCAGCCTGTAGGTTATCAGTCCATATCAGACTATGTATTTGAAAATGAATTCCGATAATGAGTGACTATGGCGATATCATTCATATCTTCATCCATTTTCAGCAAATATGATAACAGCTGTCAACTTCGGTACAACATGTAACCATTTTTGTTTTACACGCCCACGCCATACTACTAATTTTTACGGGAAGAGTGCGCTACTCACTTGACAAAGCACTCGAAGACTGCCATCTTTCAAAGTCTTCATGTATTTCTTTGCAAGATATGGAGGGCGGAGTTTTGTTTTCCTAAGGCTTAGTCACTGGTTGTTAGTCTTAGTCCATAGACATTTTGTTTGAACGCGCCTTAACTGCTTGCCAGTTAAAATTTATGTTCAATGATTGACAACAACGATAATTGAGGAGCGTTGCTGATTCGCGTTTCGTACTTACCTCTTTGTGTATTCCTTTGCGATATTGATTATGTGCGTAGTACATAATTGTTATTGCATGATTTATCTGTAAGCTCCAGTGATTTTCAATACAAATAGTATATTCTTTCATATTAAATTATCATTTTGAAGTTGCATCGATTTGACAACACAATCACGTTAAATATGGCGTACGCAGAGCTGGGCAAAATACTCAAATATTTCTATTTTAGACACAAAATACTGAAATAAATGTATTTTAGATACAAAATACAAGATACTTTTAGAAACATGTATTTTTGATACAAAATGCATTTGTATTTTCAAAAATACTTAAAATAAAATACATGTCCCTATGCTACAACTACAACTACCGGGAAATAAAGAACAACCAAAATTTTTTTCTTTTAAAATTTTGGATGTTGGTTTAACAAAAGCAAGTGCTTAGGCCTATAGTGTATGTCTAGAACATTAATTAATTTTATTCATCATCATGTAATGGACAGTACAATACAAGCAATGATGGTAGCACTAGCTTGATTCAAATTACACTCATTGCTGCCCATTGGCCATTGGCTTTCAGAATTACAAGTTTTGGAACAATCCGTCCGATAATGCATTTCTGCGTAGATTGTTTACAATACTGGCAAATGAAAACATCCTCTCCACTGGGGCACTTGACGTCAAGCTTGTATTGTACTGCAGAAACATTTGTTTTATGACCGGATACAAGCTTACCATTTGAATGTCTCTGCGTTTATCTTGGAGGTATTGTAGTACTTCCAACTCTCCTTTAGTGTTATTTTTAAAACGAAGAGGGGTATCGACCATATTGTCTTCTTTTTCAAAAGCGAAAAAGTCATCATCATCAGTAGTAGATGTATTCAATGTAATTTGTTGGGAGAAGTATTTTGTAAAATACAAAATACTTTGAAAAATGTATTTTCAATACAAAATACTTTGAAAAATGTATTTTCAATACAAAATACTTTGAAAAATGTATTTTTAAGCGAGCGAAGCGAGCGTTTCCACTTGACTCTTATGGCACTTCGTTCTGTTTTTTTTTTTTTTTTTTTTTTTTTATGTCCGGCGATAGCGGTCGAACGGAAAGTCCGATCAACTTAGAAATTTGGACCATCCACAAGCCTTGATGTGGATTGAAGGTGTATAGTTTTGAGGCAAAATCGTTCGAAAAGTTACAAAGTTACACCATAGTTACTGCAAAATATTTTTCTGAAACAAAATGGCGGCAAAATGTGAGATAGACATTTTTTTCTACAAATTTTTCCGGTCACGAATATGTTAATGTAATGGCGATCTGATAAGTATTGGCAAAGTTACACGAAAGTTACTCGAAAATATTTTTCTAAAACGCATTAACGGCAAAATGTGAGGTGGCTATCTTATAGTAAATGTTTGTCCGGTTACGAATATACTAATGTAAACGCGATCCGATACGTATTAAAGGCAGAAATTACATTTCTATTGCTGTCAATGAGTGTTAGTAACGGTGGCGGACCGTGTTGAAAACATGGCCACGAAAATTCTTAGCAACGCACATTGCACTGCATACAACAATGTCGGAAAGTATAATAGCCATGGAAATAAGAACAATTTTTGCAAAGCGCATTCTTGAATTGTTGTTAATTGTTGTTCGTAATCGTATTAGCATTGAAAACTTTTCGCCAGAAAGTTCGTAGATATTGACGCGCTCGCTTATCAACGCGTCAAACAGAGCGTTTTCCTAGTAAATACAAAATACAAGATACTTTAAGCTCGGGTATTTTCGATACAAAATACAAATGTATTTCAAATACATGTATTTTCGATACTGCCCAGCTCTGGGCCTATGTGCGAGGGCGCAGCTGTTCAGAGCACACTGGAAGCACAGCTGGAAGTGTGATCTACCAACGTAAGTACATGAAAAAACCCTAGACTTTCGCCCGAAAGTGACTGTGGTTATTGTATCTGGTAGATCTTGGACTAGCTGCCTGACATCCCACGAAAGTTGGGAAGGTTATTGGGTCTAGTTGATATGTGGTTCATCATTGCGCACTTTTTTCAATCTTTACCTTCTAAATTGGCAGCACTGCACCAGACAAGAAGCAGAGAACCAGGAAGAAGGCGTAAACTTTTAATATAAAAACTTCAACAATCATTTAATACTCTTAAAAACTAACTACAATATTATGATGTACATCAAAATAAAGACAATTCAACATTGAACAATGAACAATAGCACATTAAACAAAATTTTGGCGATTTTCAATGAAAAAAGTGAGTACGCAACGCGAATCAGCAACGCTCCTCATTTACCACAACAACGACCTGAAAGTTTGTAAACGTTTTTAATGTTTGTTTTTTCCAACTTCAGAACATTTTATTTTTGTTTTGTTTGTCCATTGATTCAATTTATTTGTTTCATTGTTGTGTTTTGGTGTTGTTAGTACCCTATAGGCACCGAGTTTGGCCACTGAGAGCGCTAGTGAAAACGAATGAAGCGCTCAAAGTGACAATGTCACGCAACTTTATGATGAAGTAGCATCGTTCTTCCTACGTTGATAATGGCAAATGTGAAACTTGTTTAATTAAATACCGCTTTTAAAAATTTTAGGCACATTATGAATCCCATCAATAAATCTTTAAAGGCACAAACACAAACAAAACAAGAAAATGAGAAACAAAATCAAACACAAAATCAAACAACAAAACAAAATAAAACACAACAACAAAAAACAAAAGGTTTCAGAATAATATCCGGCACTATTTTCAACAGCGGAATACAATCTTCACCAATAAGTTGCTACATTTGGCCACTTAAAGGCTGTATGTACTAACACACGGTGCCTATACTGATCTCAATATCTCATCGAGACAATAACAAAACTCTTTGAAATTTTACTGTAGCTCAAAATCAAGTGGGCGTGTGTTTGTGGGAGTTCTTTCCTTACACACTCACCTGTACCGAAAACGGCCTACATTCCCCTGATATGTGTTCGATTATTACCGTGGTTTGTTTTTTATTATTCTATCCATAGGTGCACACCTAGGCACAGAGGTTGATAAATGGGGTTAGGGGGGAAGAGGGCACAATAATTTTTGTGATACTTAACATGGCACCAATGGGGGGGGAATGCCCCCACATAATAGGGAAACAGGTGATAAAAATAAACTTAAGTTATTTTATGTGGTTTTAAACGTCTTAGAAGTAAGGTTGTTTTTTGATTGGGATAATTTCACAAAATTCTTTGTGGATATTTAAAAAAATAATTAAGGGAGCGTCTCCACGAGACTCGTTTTTTTTTATTTTTTTTTTTATGTCCGTCGATAGCGGTCGAACAGAAAGTCCGATCAACTTGAAATTTGGACCATCCACAAGCCTCGATGTGGATTGAAGGTGTATAGTTTTGAGGCAAAATTGTTCGAAAAGTTACAAAGTTACACCATAGTTACTGCAAAATATTTTTCTGAAACAAAATGGTGGCAAAATGTGAGATAGCCATATTTTTTTAAAGCTGTTTCCGATCACGAATATGTTCATGTTATGGCGATCTGATAAATATTGGCAAAGTTACACAAAAGTTACTCGAAAATATATTTCTGAAACACAGTAACAGCAAAATGTGAGGAGGCTATCTTACGGTAAATTTTTGTCCGGTCACGAATATTCTAATGTAAACGCGATCTGATACAGATTAGAGGCAGAAATTACATTTCTATTGCTGTCAATAACTGTTAGTAACGGTGGCGGACCGCGGCGAAAACATGACAGCGAAAATTCTTAGCAACGCACATTGCACTGCATCCAACAATGTCGGGAAGTATAATAGCTAAGGAAATTAGAAAAATTTTTGCAATGCGCATTCTTGAATTGTTGTTAATTGTTGTTTGTATTAGCATTGAAATCTTTTCGCCAGAAAGTTCGTAGATATTGACGCGCTCGCTTATCAACGCGTCAAACAGAGCGTTTTCCTAGTGTATTTATTTGCAGTCTACCCACTTGGTTACAAGTACTGATTTTCAGTTAAACAGTAAATAAATACCACTTATGCAATGTGTTGCTATGATGGCTACTAAGCCACCCTTTACAATAAAGATTATTCCATTTGACATTTTTGGCACTTCGTTGGTTTTTTTGTTTTTTTTTTATTTCTGTCGATAGCGGTCGAACGACAAGTCTGATCAACTTGAAATTTGAACCATCCACAAGCCTCGATGTGGATTGAAGGTGTATAGTTTTAAGGCAAAATCGTTCGAAAAGTTATAAAGTTACACCATAGTTACTGCAAAATATATTCTGAAACAAAATGGCGGCAAAATGTGAGATAGCCATATTTTTCTACGGATTTTTCCGGTCACGAATATGTTCATTTCATGGCGATCTGATAAATATTGGCAAAGTTACACAAAAGTTACTCAAAAATATTTTTCTGAAACACGGTAACAGCAAAATGTGAGGTGGCTATCTGATAGTAAATTTTTGTCCGGTCTCGAATATACTAATGTAAACGCAATCTGATACGTATTTGAGGCAGAAATTACATTTCAAATGCTGTCAATAACTGTTAGTAACGGTGGCGGAACGCGGCGAAAGCACTAGACAGAAAGACAACGAAAATTCTTAGCAACGCACATTGCACTGCATTCAACAATATCGGGAAGTAAAATAGCTATGGAAATTAGAAACATTTTTGCAATGCGCATCCTTGAATTGTTGTTTTTATTAGGTTTGAGATCTATTCGCCAGAACGTTCGTATATATGGACGCTTATCAACACGTCAAACAGTGCGTTTTCCTAGTTATTATTAGGGATGACATCGGGTAATAAAATTCATAACCGGTTCTAGCTCTCATATTACCCGGATCCTGAAAACGTATTTTTGGATGTGAGGCTTGATTTGAAGGTCGTCGCTAGGCCTTGTGAAGTGCGCGGGGTGCGAAGACGATTGGCGATTGATATGC
The DNA here is from genome assembly GCA_945910005.1 of Isoperla grammatica. Taxonomy (NCBI): domain Eukaryota; kingdom Metazoa; phylum Arthropoda; class Insecta; order Plecoptera; family Perlodidae; genus Isoperla; species Isoperla grammatica. The sequence continues at coordinate 47,168,715 of OX246739.1, forward strand.
ACGCCCAGAGGCGCGTTCAGAATATTTGGGGCCCTAGGCGCTGAGAAATTTGGGGGCCTTGCAATTCAAATTCAATTCTACAAACATATTTTTACTGCATTTACCTCACAATCACTTCTTCCTACACTTTGCATTGGCAACCGTGTCAATTTTATTATTAAAGTTACAAGGTTTAAAGTTGAGTCTGTGTCACTCATTACATTGAGAGCACAGTTTTGCAAGATTCTCAAGTCGCTCTTGCCCCAAAGAGTTTCTTAAATAGCTCTTAGCTCTTCACAGCGTTAAAACGAGCGTTTTCAAGTAAAAACTAACTGAGATAAATAATTTATCGTGTTATCAGAAATCCTCGTTACCCTACCAGTTTTCTTGCGTTAGTTATTTATTTAGGATTTGGGGGCCCCCTAGAGCGAGGGGCCCTAGGCGCGCGCCTATTGCGCCTAGGCCTAAAATCGCCACTGTGCACGCCGCCCGCTCAGATACCCTCTCGGAATACGCCTGCAGTAATCATGTCGAGTAAAAAAAACATTTCACAATATGCAACTGAAGCACTTACATAAAACAGGATTTTTAAGGAAAATAAATAGTAATACCTAGATCAAGTGTTGGCCAGAATGTTCACCAGAATGTTAAACACAGAACAAGCAGTAACGAATGCAAGTCGGCTCCCGTCTGTTCTGTTCTCCGCGAAGGTATGTGTTGTGCAAGGGTGGGGGAAGGGTTGGCGCGCACTCTACCTGCTGGTCCACCAGAATCAACTGCAGCAATACTGGCACGTAAATTTAGCCTAGAAACGGACTAAAAAGTTACCCGGACCCGAAAAACGCCTCCAGGTAATATTTGGAGCCGGGTATCCGGGCTACCCGATGTCATCCCTAGTTATTATTATTATTATTATTATTATTATTATTTTTATTTTATTATATTTTTAAAGTGAAGAGGAGGAGCCAGAAGAAGTTAACATGAGGGAAGCGTCAGGCATGGCCAGCCGGCTTCGAGGTACCTAGGGGCCAGAATATGATGGGATTAATTTCCTATCCCCTACCCGACTTCATTGTTGGACACAGGGAGCAGATATAAAAAAAAATTATATTTATTAATATAAGAATGCAGGAAGAAAGGATCCCGACAATTGAGTTTGAGAAAGAAGCAGGGAAAAAGAAAAGAAAGAGGGGAAGACCAAGACTGGGGTGGAAAGAAGTGATAGAAATGGACGTGGAAAGAAGAAATGCAGCTTGGGAACAGGTCAATCAGGAACGATGGTGGGAAGACAGAAAAGTATGGACAGAATTTGTAGAAAGAGCAGAGGAAGAAGAAAGTGAAGAGGAGCCAGAAGAAGTTAACATGAGGGAAGCGTCAGGCATGGCCAGCCGGCTTCGATGTACCTAGGGGCCAGAATATGATGGGATTAATTTCCTATAATCCCCTTCCCAACTTCATTGCTGGACACAGGGAGCAGATATATATACAAAAAATTATTATTATCATCATTACATGAACATGAGTAGGGCCTATAGGTCTCTCACAGACCACCTACATTTAGTTTCCAACTTAACAAGCGCGAATCACTAACGTTTTTCCCGATTATCTAGTACAATTTGGTTGCGGTAAGTTTTTTGAGGGTAACATACAAGAAAACGTGCAAGCAGGTTTCCGTCAAAAACCTTAACGCAACCAAATTGTACTAGATAATTAGGAAAACGTTAGTGTTTCCCACTTGTTAAGTTGGAAACTAATTGTGGGCGGTCCCGACTCCCCTGACACTATCTTACTTCTTGGTGTGAGACACCTTTAACATATAAAAGTTTCAAGTCAAGTTCCAAACACAAAAAACCCAGCCCGAACCAGAAAATCGAAGTCTGGATGCCTTGGAAGCAGGAATAAATCCAAAGTATTATGAATGTATACTACAATACAAAACACTTACGGGCCAAGCCCGAGTATAACTCAGTGCGAGTGGCCTGTTTATCGACTTTGGCAATGTGATGAGTGGCTAGTGCTGCCATCTTCCATACAATTACAAACTGTGAACTAAATCAAGTAATCCCAATTCTTGTAATGGTAATTTGTGAATGCAGTTAACACTTCTTCTTTCAGTGTTGTCAGCTGTTTTACCACGCACATGTTTACTTTATTAGGCCAATAAACTAGGAATAAAATGAACGAAAGCGATATTTTGATCTTTGATTTGTTGATTTTATTTTTTTCAAAGAGTTTTTTTTCTTTAGGTCCAAAATGGCATAATTCTTTTGTAAAAAAAAATTATTTAAAAAAAAATCTTTTATTATTATAAGTTAACCTAGAAGACCTTTATACGATAAGTTTTATTAATTTCCATTCACTAATAAGAAAACTACAAACATTTAAAAACACCTAAAATAAGCCAGGTTTCATGGTAATACAGCCCTATAAGAGCCAGGCTTCAAAGTGTTAAAATCATTGCTATAAACGGAAAGAAGTGGTTAGTCGCAAAGTCGAAATCTAAGCGGTAGGGAACAGGCGAGGTAAGCCGGTTAGCTGAAACCCGCCATCAAAGATTGGGGCTTATCACCATGTCTCATAATGGCAATACTATGCACACCTTATATTGGGTCATTTGAGTGCTTTTCAAAGAGTCTTTCGGACACAAGGACAATATATAAGAGAACGGACAGTCGCGGAGAATTCGAGACGTATGGTTGCCTTGAAATAAATGAAATTTTGATCTTCACAATCCACTTGTCACTGATCGGGCATATTTGCTTATCTTTTGTGACTCCTGTATTATGTATGCCAAATTTTCGGCTCTTTGAAGCTATATGGTTAAGGTGACCATACGTCCCGGATTTCCCAGGACAGTCCCTTTTTTTACACTCTGTTCCGGCGTCCCGAAGACTTTTTGAAAAGCACTTAAATGTCCCGGAATTGTGATACACGTTTCTAATGTCCCGGAAATTATCGATGCAGCAAGTATTAGAACCAAATGCGTGATATATTGAGTTACTTGTGATGGCAGCTGTACACGTAACTTACTGGTACCATATCAGCTGACGACCTACCCTACCCCTACCGTCTCCCTACCGCCTAGGCTTTGACTCGCCGCCTCCCACAGGTTCTGACTTGTTGTATTTGGCGTGTCATTAGTCGCCGTTGAACTTTGATACTGTGTGTGTGTTTGTTTGTGCTGCGACAATGCCGCCACCAAAAAGGAAGTGTAAATTTAACAGTGAGTTACAAAAAGCCTTCCCATGTTTAAAGCAATTGCGGGCAAATGACGATTCCGACGTTCATTGCAGTCAGTGTCAATCCACATTATCTATCGCGCACGGGGGACGATCAGACATTAAAGAGCATTTTAGAAGTAAAAAACATCAAAAATCAACTCACTCTAAACTCATTCTAAAACGCTTAAAACCACATAAAAAACACACTTTTAACAAAAAATTTCGTGCGGTGCTGTTGTGGGGGGCATCCCCCCCCACACCCCCCATTGTTATCGCCGAAAGTTGTGTTTGACCCGGAATTTTGATTTGTAAATATGGTCACCTTATATATGGTTGCAGCTATTGTAGATGCATTTCACCATTTGTAGATAAGTTTCTAGAGTATTATTTTCTGTCATCATATTTATAAAGAGATTACATTTGCATAAAAATGCTAACAATCAGTTTTTTTTTTTTTTTACAAACCTACTTTCATACGACCATGCGGTTGAAGAATAAAACGTTATATACAATTTAGTCAACAAATTATATCGATCAAGTTCGTTATTATATTATTCGGCTACTATACTATATTATGCTGTGCTAGATTTTGCCTCGACCCCTTGACTGATAAACGGGTCTAGAATATACAGCTACACTTGCATGCACGTGCTTTTGCTTGTCGAGTTATCACTCAGGAACGAGAACAAAACGTCTCCACGGTTTTTAATAATATACATTTTTGTGAATGTTGTGACAAGTTTTACGTGTTCAATCAGACTTAGTTCAAACACATATTATTATTGATATTGTAAGACCAAAAAGGAATAATGGTACAAGTATGAAATATAACTTCGCACTACTCGAGAACATATTACAATAGATTAGGACACATTGACGCGTGGAGTAGAAAATGATAATCAGTCTCTCGACCCGCAGGTAACCTGGTCTCGTAATTCCAAATTGACCGCAAATCCGACAGCGCTCGTTCCTTCCGAATGCTCTTATTAACTAGACCAAATGGCTGGGTAATTTATCGGGGGAGGGCGAAGGATAAGAGTCCTAAAGGCTTGTCCTTGAGACATGATGGTTTTCATGGGGAACTTGCGTTTAGATACAATACACAAAATATAAGGATGAAAAGTCACAATGTTTCAGCCTAACACAGACACAGCCTTGTTCACTCGACGAGTGTAGAGAAAAAACAAAACATAGTTATGTATCATACGTGTTGTGGGGGGGGGGGGAGGAGTTGTGGGCAAAAGAGGAAGTGATAAGGTGTATGTGGATCAGATAGGCAGCGAGAGTACCTTCCGGATATTGACGTTAAGGAAAAGCCTAGTATTAGTGATCCATTGCTGGCCTAGTATGACCAATACAACAGGTAGGCCTATGTACTAAAAGTAAAATGTAATAGGGACCTCAATATATGTATATTAGTATTACAAATGCTCATACACAAATCTAATTCATTACAATTACCACTTGTATCATTTAAACATCGAACGAACCACTTATCGCATTGTTTGAGCGTAGTTACACTTTCATGCCGCCGCAACGAGCATCGTAAAATAATCTTGTCACAATTGTCTGTGTGACTTTCAGTCTGTGTCGATCTTGTACACCTGGAAGACCTTTTCGGACAGGGTGCCCAAGTAGTGGTCGTCATTGACTCTCATGGGACACAGGTCTAGCACGGGCTCCCGCACGGCTCGGTTGCACACCTTACGTCCGTCTGCCATGCTCCACAGCGCGATAGAGTTGGAACTCTCCTGGTATCCAGCCACGACCTCGCCGTAGCCTCGCAGGCTCGTCTGGCAAGGCCGTGACATGAGGTTCTGCGTGGTGCTGCCCTCAAAGGTGCGTATGGGCCGGCAGGTGAGCGAGCCTGCGGTCTCGTCCCGCGCCAGCTCGCAGACGACGTGTCGCGCCCTAAGAGACCGCGTGGACGGCCGGGACGAGACCAATACGTGCCGCGTGGGACGGTCGTAGCGCATCGACACGAAGGGTCCGTCCAGCGGGAGCCGGGTCCCCGTTCGGCCTCCGTCCGCCGTCCGCTCGTAGACCGTGCACGAGTTGAGGTGGCAGGCGAGGACTCCCCCACGGGGCAGCGCTCCCACCCCCGCGGGGATGGCGGCCAGGGACGTGACGGGGGACACGTCCTCAGACTCTATCCCCGCGAGACCCAGACTCCCCCCCGTCTGCCGCACGTCGTAGACGAGGACCGATCCGTTCTGGCAGCCCGCGTAGAACAGGTTGGGGTCGTCCGCATCCCAGCAGCAGCTCCATAGGGGTTGGCCCGTCTGGTAGTTCTGCACCACGTTGTTGCTGCTGATGTCCAACAGCTTCGCGCACCGGTCCAACGAGACGCTCAGCAACAGTTCGCCATCGCGCTCGTTGAACGCCAGGTCTCGGATCTGCTTCGTGTGCAGGAACACAAACTGCGTCCGTCCGAAGTTTAACGAGTTCATCTTGCTGATGCCGTAGCCCGAGAAGAGGTTGTTGGCAGACCGCTGCGACACCACCACCATCTTGAGCCCGTGGCTGTACGCCAGCACGCGGCATCCGCCCTCCTTGTTGATGTCCACGCCGTACGCCAGGGTCATGCGGAGGTCGCCGGGCGTGGCGCGGGAGGGGGGCAGGGGGGCGGGAACCGTGCCGGCCAGCCGGGCCCTCAGCTCGGTCAGCTGTCTCTCGTGCACCTCGCGAGCCAGCTGAGACTTCTTCAGCTCCAGGTCGAGTCGGTTCCTCTCGCGCTCGACCTGCTCGAGTCTCTCGGCCAGGCGGTCCCGCTCGGCCGTGTCCAGCGCGACGAGCTTACGGGCGTACAGGGGCCTCACCTCGCTCAGCGACGCTGCCTTGTTGCACTGGGGGCATCGCCGCTGGTTGCGCGCTCGCGCCACCTTCAGCCAGCGCGTGATGCAGCTCTGGCCGAACAGGTGGCCACAGCGTAGCGATGCCAGGCGATGCGCACCCGAGTTGCTCCACGCTTCCATGCAGATGAGGCAGGTCTGGGCCTCGTCGTCGTCCACTTCCTCTGCAGCACGCTTCGTGCTCGCGCTCGTGTCTTCCGTCGCCGTATTGGCTGCAACACACGGTATAGAAATTAGCTGGACAGTTTTAACCTAGACATAACTAGGAAAACGCTGTGTGACGCGTTGATAAGGGAGCGCGTCCATATCTACGAACTTTCTGGCAAAAAGTTCTTAAAGCTAAGAAAAACGACAATAAACAACAGTTAAAGAATGCGCAACGCAAAAATAATTAATTAAAACGGAAACATAGTAGAACAGGTAAAACGTTATCTTCTTCTTCTCAAATGCCCACATTTGGCTATTATGCCATCATGCTGGATCTGGTCAACCAGTAGACACGCTTCTTTCTCCACCCTCTTCATGCCGCTCGGCATTGCGTCACGTTCACCTGCCAGTTTTGGACATACAAACAGGTGGCTCCTATCCTGCTCCCCATTTCCACACAGCTTGCAGGTACTTGTCTCAAACACCCCTATTCGGTGGAGATGCTTCCCTAGAAGATACGTTATACATGTTATAAGAACCTAGTAATTGGACTGTAGGCCTACACTGTTCCTTGTCACACATAAAATTAAAGTGCAATATTTCGAATCCTGATCGGAGCTCTTCAACAGGCGAAAACACACTGGCTTGAAAACTAACAGCTGACACTGACATAAACCTCACTGCCATCTACACTCTACACACCACACCATGCTTATAAATATTGCGCTTTAATTTAATGTGTGACAAGGAACAGTGAACAGTCCAATTACTAGGTTCTTATATAGCATTGCAAAAATGTTTCTGATTTCTTTAGTTATTATACTTCCCGACATTGTTGAATGCTGTGCAGTGTGCGTTAAAAAGAATTTTCGTATAGTGTTTTGGACACGGTCCGCCACCGTTACTAACACTCATAATTGACAGCAATAGAAATGTAATTTCTGCCTCTAATACCTATCAGATTGCGTTTAAATTATAATATTCGGGACTGGACGAAAATTTACTATAATAAAGCCACCTCACATTTTGCTGTTACTGTGTTTCAGAAAAATATTTTCAAGTAACTTTTGTGTAATTTTGCCAATAATTATTTGATGACCATAACATGAACATATTTATGACCGGAAGTCTTTATAAAAATATGGCTGTCACATTTTGCCACCATTTTGTTTCAGAAAAATATTTTTCATGGTGTAACTTTGTAACTTTTTGAACGATTTTGTCACAAAACTACACACCTTCAACTCACAACGAGGCTTGTGGATGATCCAAATTTCAAGTTGATCGGACAGCTATCGATAGACAAAAAATAAATAAAAAAACAAAAAAGACTAAACGTACATACCACACAACCTTATAGTTTAGAATGATAATTTATATTTGCAAATAAAATAATTTTTAAACCTAAATCAAGGATGATATCACCCACTTCCAAGGCAACCAAATCTCACTAAAACACCTCCAAAAACGCTCTTTAAAAAAATGTCCTTGCAGGGCTGTTTGCTAGGGGAGCTTTGCCCCCCAAACCCCCCCGCAGTTCGTCAGCTTCGCGACTACTACGGTAAGTTGTGTTCTTGTTTATTTGTTCCGGATTATCTTTTAAGGAAAATGGTCACCTAGTTACTGACAAAGTAATTTCGTTAGAGTACGGTAGCGCGTTACTTCCGATACGTTACTACCGAGGTCTGAAAATGTGATATATATGCAAGGTAATGATTGAATGATTGATAGTTTATTGTACATAGATCCTGAGATAAATCATGAATGTACACTCATAAGGATATTATATAGGGATGCACACGATAATCGATATTATCGATCGATATTCGATAATCAATAAAATTTCGATAATCGATAAAGAAAATATTAGGCTATCGAATTATTTATACGATAATCAATACAGCGCCGATAATGGATAATAGAAATAGTATCGATATTTTTCATTTATCCCGCGCTGGAACGGCTCAACGGAACCTCAACCACCTCGGTCCTGCATAGACTTGTTGTCGCCGACAGCCGGGGTTGCTGGCCAGCGAGTCAAGGAGTGAGAGAGCGCGCAAATGTCTATGAGCTAAAGAGGGACTGAGACAGCGCTACGTTTCGCAGCCACGGCAAGCCACCCGCTGTGTTTTCCTTTTAGTCCTTTCTATTCATTTGCGTGGTAAGTGGCAGAAAAAAAGATCGCGTAGACAAGTAAAAAGTTGTTTTGTGTTCCGTTTTGGTATTGGTGCTTGGTGCTATTAATTAATAATCAGTGAATATTAATCGCCAAATGGCCGTACTGTTTAATTTCCCGCCCGTGGTATCCCATTTCATCGATGTATCAGCAATCAACAAACTGCCTCGATCCAACAGAGACTCTTGTCGTCGGCTCACGGCTGGGATTTACGTGAGTGAGGGAGTACATCGAGTTGGGAGAGCGCGCGAATAGCTTTGAGCTAAAGAGCGAGTGAGATAGCGCGCCTCGTAGGCATCAGTCGGACCAGCAACGACCGAGCGGTGAGAGAGCGCGCGAATGGGTATGAGCGTAAGAGCGAGTGAGATAGCGCGTCTCAGCCTCAGGGCCTCGCAGCCGTGCAGTTGCACTCGCCACTCGGGTGTCGCTATCAACTCTCCGTCAAGAATTGCGTCTGTTCTGCCGGCATTATCGTTCGATATTATCGATCGATAATGCAGTCACCTTTTCGATTATCGATAATTTTAATTTTATCAATGTGCATCCCTAATATTATACACTGTCAAAAATATGATACAATACATAGGCCTATATACGTACCTTACAATAAAAGTGATTAATAAAATGTAGCATTGACTCCACATTTGCAGCTAAATAAACGAATATCATTACATTACCTGGGGCTGGCTCTGTTGAGGTGGACGGTTCCGTGGCAGCGGCCCCCGCGCCGGCGTCTATCGTGTCCTCGTCATCGCCGGCGACCGAGCGAGAGTCGACGGTCGCCGCTGACGACGCCGACGACGAAGAACCCGAGTCGTAGTAAGACTCCGTGTCCTCGTCTCCCTCCTCCATCGTAGTCGGGTCTCCCTCTTCGGATGCCGTGTCCAGGTTTATCGTGGGGTCGTCGACATCGTCCACCAGCATCACATCTACAACAAGCAAGACGTTGAACAACGGTAACAATAGGGAGTATTCACGTGACGTCACATCGGCCATATTCGAGGCCAAAGCCACGTATAGTACTATTTCAAGTTTCATTTAGCTGTCAATAGAAAACGAATAATATTGTTTACGGGGAAATATGAGAGTTTGAACACGTATATCCCCCGATTAAAAAAAAGGCCAAAGCCACTTATACAGTAGAGCTCTGCGGGAGTTTACACCATGGCCACACCATTTCCCCCCCCGTTTTGGACACCCATGGATACGTTGAAAGATAAGCTACCCCAGGATTTCTTGTTTTCCTAAAACAATTAGACCTCATCGCCTTGAAGAATGTGATGAGTGTATTCAGTCATCTGAATTCCTCGTCCTTTGCTCGAGTTTGAATGGCGATAATTGCTCGACTGGACTTTGCTCTAGGGGTGTAGGCCTACCAAGAAAACTACCTAAAAGGTTGGTGTAAACTCCCGCGGAACTCCACTGTAGTACTATTTCAAGTTATGATGTAACTACCCATTTTTTCGAGAAAAACCTGGGAAAGAAATAGTTATGCGTCCTTCTGTGTCACATCAACCAAAATAAGATTATTTTTTTCTTCACCATCTCCAATTATTTTTAAATTTTGACTAAGGTTGGAATTCATAGTCGGCCCCTACACCTAGGGGCGCCCATTGTTACCAAGGTAACAATTGTTTGCATGTTATTTCCCATAAACAAAACAAATCCATAGCAACAATGGGTGCCCCTAGGTGTAGGGGCCGACTATGAATTCCAACCTAAGCCTATAGGCAAGTTAATACTAATGAAAGTATTAACTGAAACTTATTTTATGTATTTGGATCAAGTAATTCAAAAGATAGGAGGTCACCAAAATTTGACCCCTGATGCCCCTGTTTGCATACCGTGTCAAGTTTTTCTTAATACCTTATCTCCTAATTAAGGTACAGACCTCTATGAGAGCTCATTTGAAAGCTCTTGATAAGCTCTATCCAGAAAATATCATAAACATATACTTTTACTAGCAACGTGTGGATTTGCAGACCCGTGCATTTATCGCAACATTAAGAAATACTTTGAGAGTGAAACAGTTCTCCACTTCAGGTTCAAGCAAAGAACTGGTTGTAACACGTAACAAGAAAGTCACCTTTGAAGAGATCACTGAGTTTGCTACGGTTCAGTATGAAGGGCAATGATGGCTCAGGTTTGTTTTGAAGAATATCATCACTTCAAACGAAGTGCAAATCAGATTGCTGTACCCACATGAACTATCACTTTCCTTCACTTATCTAGCCCAGGATGATGAATTAGTTGTATCTATTGATGATGTTCTATCAACTGCTTTCGTTGAACTAGGACAAAAGGCGTACATGAATAAATAGGAGGACGTGCAGTGAGAATATAAAAGTTGAAAAAGGAAGACAGCGGATGCAGCGACAAGAAAGCTTGTCAAAGCAAGAATGAAGAAGTGAGGTAAACAAATCAGCTTCACCATATTATAGGCCCTCTAATGATGGGAGTTTTTAACAAATTAATAAAGTGCATAAAAATATGTTCTGACATTCACTTTCAGGATGTTGAGTGTGCTATGCGGTTAATGGTTATAGGCCTAGAAATCCACTGCGACTGATACTGTTGTACACAATAATTAACATCTTAAATACTCCTGAAAATAACAGCTTGAAATTTTCTGTAAGTGATCTCACATGTAGGCCTATGTAGATTAAAGCCCTACGCACAATTGGCATAGCGCAAGCATAAACACAACGCAAGCGCAACGTAAGGCCGATGCCAACGCACAATTCACGTAACACAACCACAGCGCAACGCAAGTTTTGGCTGTCTAGTCGTCTGCACTCGCCATGGTTTGAGGTAAGGGACAGACTACAAATTCAATATTGCCACTTGTTATCATCGGTCTAGGGTTGGTCTGCATTCACAGGCATGAAACAAGACGTATATAGTTATTAAGCGAGCGAAGTGAGCGTCTCCACTAGACTCTTATGGCACTTTGTTCTGTTTTTTTTTTTTGTTTTTTTTATGTCTGTCGATAGCGGTAGAACGGAAAGTCCGATCAACTTGAAATTTGGACCATCCACAAGCCTCGATGTGGATTGAAGGTATATAGGCCTAGTTTTGAGGCAAAATCGTTCGAAAAGTTACAAAGTTACACCATAGTTGTTGCAAAATATTTTTCTGAAACAAAATGGCGGCAAAATGTGAGATAGACATATTTTTTTAAAGATTTTTCCGGTCACGAATATGTTCACCTTATGGCGATCTAATAAATATTGGCAAAGTTACACAAAAGTTACTCGAAAATATTTTTCTGGAACACAGTAACAGCAAAATGTGAGGAGGCTATCTTATAGTAAATTTTTGTCCGATTATTACGAATATACTAATGTAAACGCGATCTGATACGTATTTGAGGCAGAAATCACATTTCTATTGCTGTCAATAACTGTTAGTAACGGTGGCGGACCGTGTTGAAAACATGACGACGAATATTCTTAGCAACGCACATTGCACTGCATCCAACAATGTCGGGAAGTATAATAGCTATGGAAATTATGAAAAATTTGGCAATGCGCATTCTTGAATTGTTGTGAATTGTTGTTTTTATTAGCTTTGAGAACTTTCGCCACAAACTTCGTAGATATGACGCTTATCAACGCGTCAAACAGAGCGTTTTCCTAGTTTTATATAATGTTGATACAGTGCACACTTGAGAATGAGGAGGTAACATCTGTTGTTAATTTATTTTATTTATATGGGTGCAGGCCAGGCAGATCCACTACAGACCTAATTTTTACTATCAGACAACTAATGGAGAACCAATGGGAGAAAAGTGGGGAAATGTTAATGCTGTTTCTTGACCTAGAAAAGGCCTTCGATAAGCTGCCAAGGGAAAAAGTGTGGGAATCACTACGTAAGAAAGATGTAGAGAACGACCTCGTAGAACGCATACAATCTACATACAAAAAAGGCACCAGTTGTGTGCGGACAGCATTTGGGAACACGGAATGGTTTGAAATCAACAATGGTCTAAGACAAGGAAGTGTACTCTCACCAACACTGTTCATCATAGTAATTGACGAAGTACTACGGGTTGTCAAACCGGAAGAAGATAAAGGACCAAGAACAATGGTCAATGATATATGTAGATGATATAGTCATATGTGGCAAGATACTAGAACAAGTACAAGAAGAACTGGATAAGTGGAGCAAGGCAACAGAAACATTTTGTATGGGAATCAGCCAAGAGAAGAGCGAACTGGTAACCGTCCATGACAAAGAGACGCATACCCGGAGATGGCAAACTTTTACTGAGGGACAAGGAGTTGACCACAAAAGAATCTTTTAATTATCTAGGAAGTATGATATCTAAAATTGCAACAATAGATGCAGAAGTTTTAAGAAGAACCACATTGGCAGAAAGCTTCTACCAGTCTGTCAGGAAGCTACTTTGGAAGATGAAATCCCAAGACAATGCAAACTTCTTATATACAAACTATACTTTCTACCAATACTGACATATGCCACAGTTACATGGACCATGGGATTCAAAGCGGAAAATCGAATAGTGGCAGCAGAAATGAAGTTCTTGAGAAGCACACTGGGTGTGACAAAGCATGACAGGATTAGAAGTAGTGTGATCAGAGAAAGATTAGGTGTTGAAAGCGTGAAGGTAAGATTGGAGAGGGAACGTCTTCGTTGGTTTGGACATATGAAAAGGATGGACCTGACTAGGATACCAAGAAGAGAGTTTGAACAACAACAAGAAGAAGGGCATAAGAAGAAAGTAGGCAGACTAAGAGACAAGTGGATAAATCAGATCAAAGACAGTGTGGAGAATAGAGGAAGATCATGGAACGAAGTTGAAGCAGAAAGACTATGGGAAAACCGTGAGAGATGGAGGGAACTACTAAACAGCCCTCTGGTAACAGAAGAAGTGATCGAGGAAGAGGTTGAGGAGGTGGTTGTGTCAGGCCTGGCTAGCCGGCAACGAAGACATTAGCCCAAGACATGGAGTACTCTGCTACTCCCCTCTACCCGATAAATTAATGTTGGAAACGGGGTCAAGATATATATATATATATATTGAAATTGAAGGCTAGTGACGGTACAGGGCACTAGTCTGATACAAACGAAAGTCACGTAATAATATACTTGGCAGTAGCCATTCTTCTCTCGAGTGAGCAAGACCTCGGTCGAAACGTCTCGTTATATTTTGTATTATGTCTTTTATGTGTACTTCAAACTCGCAAATCCGTCATCTTACTACATGAAGGTAAGCTGTTGGATCCTTTCCTCACTTTATATACTTGAAACAATTACTAATTTGACTGAGCGAGTATGTGACGAGGCCACAGCTGTCTGGTTGGAACAAGATTCCTATTGGTCGATCATGATGTCGTGCACAAGCACAACGCAAAAATATCAAATATAACCAACTCTTGCGCTCCGTTATGCTGCGCCATGCGCTCTTGTGTCAGTTGGAGACGAGGCCATGTGATAACATTGGTTCATATTTCTTGGGCTGCGCTTACGTTCCGTTACGCTTGCGCTATACCAATTGTGCGTAGGCCTTAATATTACAAATTTACAAAACAATCCAAGATGGAGTATTTTAGTTATTGACCTTCCCTTTGACAGATGTAAGTAGGCCTACATACACCTCCACACGTTGCTAATAAAAGTATGTTTATGATATTTTCTGGATAGAGCTTATCAAGAGCTTTCAAATAGAGGTCTGTATCATAATTAGGAGAGAAGCTACTTGACCCGATACGCAAACAAGGACGCCAGGGGTCAAATACTGGTGACCACATATCTCAGAAACCACCGGTCATATTCTAAAAAAAAGCATATGTATTATTACTCAAAAAAGTGTCAAACCATGTGCAAAATTTCTGTAAAATCGGACCAAGTCATAAAAGTGCTGGTTGACTTTACACTTTTCATGTCTACTTTGTAATGCTATGAAAATCAAACTATGACATTTTGAAGTGAAAAAGATATGTTGCTGGTGTTTGTAGATGAAGGCCAATCTATTTCAGATGATGAAACTAATATTGGGAAATGTTTCAATTTCCTCTTGTTTAGCAGTCTCCTGCTACTTGAAATCATTGATTTTAGGTAGGCCTAAGCCTACTCAAGTTTCCACACTATCACCACGAGGTATATTGTAAGTATTATGTGGAATATTCCCTATTGTTAAGCATGGTACGCCTAATCTACAATGTAAAATGTTAAATACTTTAAGGCTGCAAATGGGCCATAACTGCCCGGTGGCAACCTGTCCCAACCTCCCCCCCCATTCACTTACCGGTACTCTCATCACTTCATATCCTTCATTCCATTTCTAAATTCCCTTACTGATTCACACTCAACAACCTCCTCGGGTAACTCAAACCATCACCCTAACCGTTCTTTCAACAAATCCAAACCTACCCAGATAACTTCTTACCACCTGCCGCTGAAACTTCCGTTTATGATCCCCCCTCCCTCTGTATACCCCTTTTTGCAATCTGCTCAATAATGACAATACTGGAACAAATACAGGGCTGGCTAGGGATGGGATGTTTAAACGTGGATGCCACTTTAAATGTTTATATTTTTATGCCGTGTTTAAATGTTCTTGATACAGGACAGTATGCCACGTGCCAGGGTTAGGGGTGGGGGGTCGAAGAAGAGAAGTGACAAAGTTGATAAGAAATAGTATTTGCTGATAAGTCATAGGCTAGCCTAGTTATATAAGTTACTCCAAGTCTCCAACTCATCCTCCCATCTAATTCCCCATAAATGGAAACATGACTCATAGACAAACTTGTCACTCAGAGCCGTGAGAATGTAGGCCTATGAAGAAGAATAGGCCTATGTCCGAAGCGTATTATGTGAAGCATTGGAATATGGATTCAGCACGGCACCTTGGTTTTTGTAAGATTTTCCATCTCCCTCATCTATCACAATTGGCATTCACCAGTTCACCACTCACCGCATCAACGAGTGCACGAATAATGCAGAGTAGGCCTACACATTACGCAAGTAGGCCTATGCATTCATACGGTGATAGACACAAACTAATATTTTACAACAGAGCCTAGGGCCTACTATTAGTAAAATTGCTGACCAAGAATTTACTTCACCCTAGTTTTTTTAGCCTTTTCGGAACTTATCGCTAATTTTTCTAGTCTCACGGCGTAGGGGTGACGAAAACGTTTGAACGCGATTTTGAAAGAGGTTGAACATGTTGGTTATAAAACGTGTTTGCCCATTTCAAGCCTAGGCCCTACCCTAGGTCTTAGAATAGGCTATCCAGCCTTATGCATAAGGCTAGATAGGCCTAGGCCTAGGTGCTGGAGCAAACCTCGAGTTGAGGAGACGCCTAGCTAGGCCTAGGCCTAGCCCACTAAATCAATGAGGTTAATAATTAGCGGAAGATTAGGTTAAGGCTTAGACTAGTTTTAAACTAGCCTAATAGATTAATGGATATGGATTAGGCTAGGGCCTACCAGAATCGGAAGAGCCATCATCGGAGAACAACACCCCAAGGTCTTCCAACAAAAATTCACTAGTATCATTCAAGAAGGCTTCATAATCATCATCATCGTCGTCATCATCTAAATCGTCATCAGATGAGTAATCATCATCCATAGTTTTAACTCCACCAAAATAGGATTTGAATTAATAACACTATTGTAATTTTAGACACAAACCATCGGCGTTCATCCAGGCGCAGATAACTTTTTGACTGTGTGTGTACAACTGTGTAGGTAGGCTACTTTGTTGTCAAGTCAAATACAAGCTTTAGGCAGTTCCTCCAACCATAGGGTAACAGGGCGTGTCTGAGTTTGCATTTGTTTCATGTTTGTTTCAAGCAAGAATATTTATTTTCTTGCTTTTGCTTTTGCATTTGTTTGTTTGTTAGTTTGTTTGCTTCCTTGTTTGTTTCTTTCAAGCAAAAATATTTATTATGTGCTGAAAGTACAGGAAAAAGCGTAAGAGTATTTATTTCCGATACCTTTTTCATTTTTGTGTGATTTCGTCCATCTGCGTTTTCGTAAACCCAGTATTCCCGCCATGAGATAGGCCCATGTGAAATTGTTGATAGTTGATAGTTGATAGTTGATAGTAATTTATTGTACATAGATCCACAAGGATATTATACATGGTCAAGATCTATCTATTCTAAGCTACCATAATTATCTATGGCGTACAATAAAATGCATTGCGGAAAAAAAAATGCGGAAAACTTAACATATTAAATGTCAAATCATACCATTAAGTAAAATACATTTTAAAAAATTGTGACAGTATTCTTTATTTATGTAGTATCTTAATATTTGAAATATCCAAAAATGAAACTTGAAATGTCATTAAATGTTTACATTTTCCAATTTCTTAAGAAGGCAGTGGGGTGAAAAGAAGGATTGTTCGACTTCAAAATGGCGTAGTTATCTGCAGATTTCTTGACACACGTGATAAATTACTAATCGGTAAGAGTAGAAGTGACTAACTTACACATTTTATGTTTGATGTTATACCTGGAAACTTCAGTAAACCGAATCCGCAATATTATGGTTAAATATTTTTCTTTGATACATATTTAACGGATTACCTACTAGGCCTAGCCCCTAGCCTAGGCCTAGGTCTAGGTTTAGCTGTTTAGCTAGGCAATCACTTCTAGGAATGTTGTACGCCTAGGCCTAGGCCTAACCCTTTATTTCTAACACTCGCTAGGGATCGGGTTACACTGATTTAGTTTTTGACGTGTACGAAGTTCTAAGCTGTGGATCTTTACATATTGGTCTACTAATCAAGTTGAAAGGTTAGAGTAGGCCTAAGCCTAGGCCTACCCTAAGGGCCTAGACCTAGGGGTAGGCCTATGTGGCCTTTGGGTTTTTAAGCCCATGTATTAAAAATTAAAGATATGGCCCTAGTCCTAGGCCTACTTCAAAGGCCCTAGGCTGAAAGTAGTGAGTAGGCCTCTAGGGAATGATGTAGGGGCCTAGGTGGGCCTCACCCTAGCCTGGGCCTAGTGGAGTCTGCCACTGGGCAAGGAGGGCCCAGCTGCAGAAAAGAATGTTAATCAAAGGAGAATAGGCCTAGCAGTAAAGCTTGCGAACAGCTGATCGGCTGTTATTGTGGTTCAAGGTCAACAACGCCCCTAACCTTTTGAATGCCTAGCCCTAAGCTCCCTCCCCTACCAAGCTTTAGGCTATTAGTACAATTCCTAGCCTTAAGGCCTGGGCTATAGGCTTGGGCTAGGGCCTATCCAGACATAGGTATCTATTACATCCATTACCAGCCTAAGCCTAGGTGCCGACTTCAAAGGCTAGGACCTAACCTCAAGGTCTAGGCTAAGCCCAAGCATGGTGGGTTACACTTTTTTTAATACAAATATGAACGATGTGATGTTATGGGTCACAATCGCATGCATATTGTGTTGCAGGCGTAGCTGAGAGGCGTTGTTGTTGTTTCCTCTGCTATTGACCCCTAGGGCCAGTGGCAGGAATTCACTCCCTCATCCATCCTTCATTCCATCATCCTTTCTTCTCCATCTTCATCTTCACAATTCTTATTTATCTCCGTCTCCCGTTTTCATTACTCGCACTTCCTTTCACTTTACCTGGGATTCAGCTTCAGGGCCTCCATGAACCCCTTTATTTTCTCCTGCTCCACCTGCAGGGTGATTCTCTAAGATGCGTGGTAAATTTAACTTAAACGACACTTGTGTTAAACATACCACACGATACCGCGCGATTCCAAACTACCATTTCATAACGTACGATAACCGTATCGACAGAAAGTAGCCATTGCAGCAGAGCAGTGCCTGTTATATATTTGTGTGTGTACCTATGTTTTCAAGACGGCTGTGTTAACCTTTAGTTAATCAATGAAAACCCGTGAATAAATGGAACGTTTGCAGCAGTAGGTTTGTTTGATTTATCCACACTTCTGTACTTTTAGCACTATCCCCCATAAGAGAACATGAGACTCAGTGCAAAAGGTGTAGGCCCTAGATAAATCAAACGAACCGAGTGATTGAACTTTCAACTAAGTTAGTTCTAAATTATCTAGGGCCTAGGCCTCTGTGCTCTGTCTACGATAGGCTAATAGTAGACCGTGGTCTAGGCCTACCGACGTAATGGCACGGCCAAACTAGTAAAGTGGGGTTATGATAATAAAATTAGCCTACTTCTAGACTTTTGTTAGAAAACTACAAATTCTATTTTTTTACTTATATTTTTATTTTTTAAATATAAATATTGTATATTTGTATCAATACACACAACAAATTTCTATAGTCAATTAGTTAAAAAGCTAAAGTGAAAATGAAACGAAACAGCTTGAAAAGTCCACCATGTTTTCTTATCACAGGTATAAAGGCATGGGTATGGAGCGCACTTTATAACGCGGGTGGTAATGGTCTTTGACGATAAAAAACACGGTAGAATATTGCTAACTTAGGTCCAGTCTTACAATGTCCCAATAACTACTTATTCATCGAATAGCTTGTTTTCTCCATGGCAACGACCAACCAAAACCCTTGAAATCCTCCAAATATCTTAATTGCTACAAATAATTTTACTATTAGGAGATTGTAAGACTGGTCCCTAATGCGGTATGGCTCGTCACGCCCAATACGGCGTTAAATTTACCATGGATCTTAGAGAATCACCCTACAGGTCTTGGCTTAGTCCATTCCATTCCACTACAGTCCTTACCATAAAAGAGTCCATCCTACATCTCCTTTCCAACATCCAGTGGTCCCCTTCCCCATGTAGGGTGCCACCCCTCCTGTCCCCTCGTCACCCTGAATAGTTTACTCAGCCTGTCCCTCCAATCCTGCTTATCCCCTCCTAGGTAATACACCATTTCCATTACGCTATCATATCCCCTTATCCTGTTCTCCCCATTCCATGTTACTTTCCATCCATACCCCCAGGTATTTTATTCCCTCCACCCTTTTCAGTTCCTGCCCGTATATTTCATAACCCCTTACCTCCCCCTGTCTTGTCTCCTCCTGGTGAACCTTATCCACTTACACTTCCCTGTATTTAGACTCATTCTGTTAACCCTCACCCAGTCTCCTAGAACTCCATATCCTCCCTCAGTAGCATCTCATCCTCCTTCCCCTTTGATTTCCCTGTATAAAACACAATCATCTGCAAAGAGCCTAACCCTCACTCCCATCTTATCTGCTAAGTCATAAATGTATAAATTGCAAACATTAATGGCCCAAGCACACTGCCCTGGGGTACCCCCGACTTCACCCTGGCCGCCCCGGATAGCTCAAGCCCAACTCTTACCCTCTGCGTCCTTCCCTTAAGGGAGGCCTACATAGCGTATTATCTATTATATATAGGGGGATTATAAGTGGAAGTTTCAGCGGCAGGTGGTAAGAAGTGATCTGGGTAGGTTTGGATTTGTTGAGAGATCGGTTAGGGAGTGGAATGAGTTACCCAAGGAGGTTGTTGAGTGTGAATCAGTAAGGGAATTTAGAAATAGGATGAGGGAGGGTGGGGGGAGGTTTGGACAGGTTGCCACCAGGCAGTTATGGCCTATTTGCAGTCTTGAAGTGGTTAATCTTATTCTTAATCTTAATCTTACCTATACTTTTGAATGTAAGAAATATTGGGCCTGTATTATTGTTAGTGTATTAAGCCTATTATAGGGGTAGTCACGTGAAAAACTAAAAAATCACCAATGAGGTCATAAATGCATGAAATTCAGTTATGTGTAAAATAAAAAAGATATAGGTTGCTTCAATGCAAGAAAAAAAATAGTGAACATTAAGCTATTCTACTAGATTCACTTCGCCAGCTCTGCTGCATTTTTCTTCTGAACCTTAGTAGGCTACAGCTGTATCGGTTCTGAGCTCGCTTGCGCCTTTCCGATAGACAGAGCACTCATGGTGTTATACCAGCCACAACACTCGGGGACTGCGGACAGTGCCGCTCAAAACAAATTGCAACTTTTCTACACATCAAGTCACACAAAAATTAATTGCAGGGCATTTTGTAGTACACGTTCGTACTAAGAAGCATGTTATCGGTAGAGAAACGATGCACATTGAAACTCCTGATCGATTTTTGATAAGTGCCCTATTTTAGCGATAGTTTTACTATCTCGAGGCAACATTTTTTTAGATGGGAATTACCATGAGAAAAGTTGCTCGATGCTGCTTGGTAGTAACAAGCCAAAAAATACCGTTTTCTTTCATTTTTTAACCACCTGCTTTTAAAGTATGGTATCTTTTAGTCATGTTTTCCATATTTGAGGGTGGACATATACAAATGGTAGTTTTTTAGTTTTTCAACTGACTATCCCTTTAAAACTCCTGTTATACATTATACACAACCAAACCCCATATAGGCCCACACGCATAATAATAGTACACACCCCATACACATGCTTACTCTAAGACCTCGTTTACATTACTGACATATTACGCGGGTAGGTGGAATTACATGGGTACTTTCTGTATGTAAACGCTTGAAAGTTGCTACGCTGGTACGAAATCTTACTCGGGTAATTTGCGTTGTTTTGTTAGTTAGTGTTGTTGCTAGTTTTATGTAGGCCTACTTTTAAACCAAATATTGTATTGTCCCTTGTCTGCTAATTTAGTTATAACATAATAGCACAAGAAAGGAGAAAAATGCAAAAGTTGGCTTATAGAATAGACAGGAGTCCAATTACTGTATAAAGGAACAAGTGGAAGTAGAAAGGGGTTTAAGTTAGTTTTCTGTAATCACCCCTCCCATGACTTAAGTCTGAATTCACTACTGGTAACATGCTACACCACAACACCAATTGAAATAATTAACAGATAATAGGCCTTGCATATGTGTTTAATTTAGGCATACAGTATAGGCCTACCTAGAGCTGTTGTTGTTGTTGTTGTTTTCTTATGCCCGCATCTCACTTCACGGAGTCATCATGCGTCTAGCAGCCCAGTAGAGAAACGCCTCCTTTTCAAATCTATCCATGCCCTTCGGCATCTCGTCAATCACTTCTTTAAGTTTAGTGCATATGTGTAGGTGTCGTCTATCCTGCACTCCATCCCCACACAATCTGCACATGTCTGACTCCATAATTCCAAACCTGTGGAGATGTTTTGCCAGCAAGTCATGCCCCGTCTCTAGGCGAAACATTGCTGTTGTCGTCTTTCTTGTGTATTTTATATTTCTTTTTTTGGTAGCGTAAGCCTCCCAGCTTTTATCCTTTGACTCCTCTTTCCATCTGTCTTTCACTTCCCTATTGTGGGCTAATTTGAGGTGCGATTTTATTGCTCTGTACGATATGGGTCTTACTGTTTGGTTCTTCTTACTGCCCATCTTTGCCAGGAAGTCGGCCTTTTCATTGCCATTGATGCCACAGTGGGCAGGCACCCATTGCAAGACTATTGTGAGCTAGGTCTTATCTTTTATGCAACTTTTAACTTTGAAATGATAAATTTATAGATCATTCATGTTGGAAGGAAATTGAATTAGACACTGGTTTTGAAGCTCATATTACACTTAATTTGGTAGTGTCGTAGCCAAAAATAGTCTGGTGTGGTGCCAGTAGGGTGTGATGATCTAATAGTTAGAACATATCAGATGTTCTTCCTGATGTTACATTGTGGGGGATCTATTGATAGTGTTAACCATTTTTTGTTTTTATCCACTGGAAAACATTGTCTCCCTTGAAATCGGTCTGGAACTTGTTAAGTTGTTCCACATTGACAGTTTATTATTGTGCAAGTACTGCTTATTAAGTCATAATAACCATCTTGAGGCATTGGGGCTAAGACATCAAGCCATTTCATTTCCATGATTAGTTATAGGCCACATCGAGTAGCTAGTTTTACCTTGCAACTGCTGGATTCATTTCCTGAGGCCAGCATCTCAGCTTAGTGTAATAGTGCCTTTTCATTTGTCGGTGCTAAATTTAGCTTGGATGTCATCCAACTCTTTTGCAAACTGTATTTTTGGGGGTTAAGGAAGTCGTAACAGTTTGGCCAGTTGCCAGCTGGAGTCTCGGTACCAGACTGTTGCTCAGATCTAGAAAATACTTGTGAACATTCACTTCCCATATGTCTATTATTAGCAGTTTAAGAAAAATCATACTTTAACGCATACGCATCAATACCAATTTACAAGTGCGTAACCTGCTGTCTGTGCTGTGCTGTGCTGTGAGAGACGGAGATGTGTGATAACTGACGTGTGTGTAATATGTGCCTGCAGGGAATGGTGTGTGTTTTGGAGGAGGGAAATGCTTTATGCATTGTCCGAGATATGACCACGACTAACACAGGTAGCAATCAACACAAAGTGAAACTACTTCTGCCCGCCACAACTACCGTCCAAGAACTGTTTGAGGAGCTTGGACGCAAATATCAGTATGAGCCTGATTCGTTTGAAGTCATTCTACAACGAAACCCGGATGGCGAGTCGGTAAGCTCAAAACAACTTGCTTGAATCAGTGACCACGCCTTGTGACAGCTCATTGCATTGCCCCCCACCCCCTCATTGCATATATATTTTCACTCGATGTTGTTTTATTTCTAAGCTCTAGTCAGCTCTAGTAATAGTCGAATATCTCTGAGAGCTTGGGGGTGCCTACTGAAATGATATTTCATAGGGGTGTGCGGTTAGTACTTTTTTAACTCGGTTCGGTTTTCGGTTCGGTTAGTGTAATAACCTCGGTTTTTCGGTTCGTTCCGGGTCGGTTAGTCGTAATAATATAGCTCCATTCCACATTTTGTAGGCAAATATTTTTTCTTTTAAATAAACTAAGCATATTCATGACTTTGCAAGTAAAAACCAAATAAAAATAAAACTGGGAAGTAGGACTGTGCTTTATTTTGGAAGAAGTTGATTGCATGCCTGTGATTATGGGAAGTAGAAGAGGTAGAAACAAGGCCTGTGCAAATATTTGAAAATATAGGCTATTGTTGACTGATACATACTCTTCAAAATTTTAAATTATATATCCAAAACACCCGTCCCCATACCTCAATATCGCATTCTTGTAACAAAATTCAAAAATTGATTTGAAAACTCTACGGGCCAAAATAAATTCACTATCTGACAGGCCTAGTAGATATGTAAACAAAAGAACTTGTAGGCCTAGGCCTACGCTGCTCCGGTGGATCATCAGCATCTTCATCACTCCCATTAATTAAAGCTCTAGGCCTACCTGTGGCTGTACGACGCATTTTATTTTTATTATTTACCAAGAATTACGTTTTATAGCACACGACGGATGTAAATAAACAACGAAAGTTGACGACTACAACAAACCAGACGAGAGCCTAGGCCTATGGTTGGTCGTCTTGGTTCGATGTACGTTCGATATATCGATAGGTCGTACATATCTCGACGCTTAGCGGTGCGATCTAGCAGGCGGAGGAAACATACACTATTACGAGAATGTCACGGTCGTTTCAAACATCGCGCGCGGGAAAACCGACTTTCGGGTTTTCAAACGAATTTTCGGTTCGGTTAGTAAAAAACCGACCCGACCCGAAAAGTCGGTTAACCGCACACCCCTAATATTTCAGTGTTGTGCCAGCTGTGTTTGTAGGCTACTTCATGACGACTATTGACACCAGTCGATTGGTACCCGCACCTCGTGCGGACGTCTTCATGGGCATAACAAGTGAAGTTGTCCAGTTAATATGCTGGCTGTAGGAGTGAAGGGTACTTTGAGCTATCCTGGTGACAGGCTTAAAATTGTGATTGACTTTCTTGGGTCAAAAATTTAAAGCTTTACTTTTTTCTTCAAATTTTTCTTTTGTTTTTAAACTTTAAGCTAAACATAAAAGTCTACCTACCCTACAACCTTATTAGGTAATGGAGCTAAGAACATTCACAGTAAAAAGACAACTACACACAACGCATTAGCAAATATTGGATTATAAAGCTCGGTTGTAAAAGTCTCTCGACTTCCAAATGGCTGTAAGATGCATTTCAGATTGAGCACCAACTTGGCTTTCGGGGGCAACCCTGGTTGAACAATGTAGATCACTTGTGTGAATCTGTCTTAAAATGTTTAACTTTTTTAAATTTTGTTGTTGCAAAAAAGCGAAAAAGTTACCTAGTCATCCTCGTTATAAGACATCAAACTTAATTTGATCTGCTATACTTTATATTAATCATACAAGTTGCATTGATAAATGTGTACTAATAACTTGGAACATCTCTGTTATCCTATTGGAAAGTAACACAAAATTTGGCAATACCACGAGACTGTGGAACATCACACTCTGTGGAACTCACAACGCATTCTTTGCTGATGGAAAACTATTATGCCGCCCCAGCTCGCCATTGGCGAGTGCAAAATTGTTAATGGCGAGTTGCCATGCATTAGGGCAATCACCCGGACATGCATGGCCTATTGGCGGCCACAATAGACAAAAGACGCCACGGGTACGTGTACACACATCGACGGACGGTAGCGGCAGACAGAAGGGCAGACAATATTAAGCCGTCATTTTGATGCGTTATGGTTTTAGAAGTAGTCGACTCTACAGCTCTTGATGTACGTAGGTACGAGAATAAAATCTAATGAGCAACTAGTGAGGCCATACCTTTGATAATTGTGTTGAGAACGCTGAACTTGACTTTCAATTTGGGTCTAGCAATTAATCGTGCATTTAGCAATGTAGGCCAATGTACTATCCCACTGATAGTACACTTTCAGTAACAAACCATCTAGGTATAGCCCGAATTTCACCCAAACCTAAAAATCACAAGTATCCCCCCCAAACTTTGGCGGCGAGTGGGAATTTACTTTGGCGTGTTAGATTTACAGTGATTTGTCGAGGGTTGTGCCTACCGAGTGAGTGTCTTTAAGACATCACTGTTTTCAGTTTCAGTTTTTCAGTCTGACAGTAGTCCTATGCTTCTGTCACCACACCAGATGACAACAACATTGATTTCAACACAATTTGTATGAAATAAGCAGTGGGATCATAGGTAGGAGTGGGACTGATTGTGAATGGTTCTTTTAGTTAAGATCGGGTCGGGCTTACACACAAGATTGAAGGGTTAGGCTAACAAAGTTGAATCAAAGTTGGGTTACAGTCAAGCACACTGTTATCGAAGCTGAAGGGGATACAAAATTACTTTGTTAAAACCGAACTTCCTTATATAAAGCTTACTATTATGTACTTTCACATTTAAAGGGGGATGGATCTGACTTCCTTAAAAGTGGAGCTTCCTTAAAAGTGGGTTCCTTATAAGTGGGCTTGATTGTAAATCTTAAGGCCCGGTATTTCAATGCCCAGTTTAAGTGGAAAGTAAATTTAACTGCCAGGTACTCCAACTTCGGTGTATTTCCACCGTCAGTTAGCCTAACTGGCAAGTAAATTTGATCCTATCTGATAAGTAAACTAACTGATAGATCAGGTGCCTGTTAAGCGATAACTGACAGGTACCGTTATGAAAAGATGGCTGCTTGGAGAATAGGTTATGTTGATCACGATGTATTTGATGCCTTTTCTGATGAAAATGAAGACCCTTTCACATTGCTTGATTTGATTTTCAGAAAACGGTAAAACATGTGTTTCTTTTTAAATGAGAATATAAATAAATAACAATTTTCACGTCAGTAACATCTTCTTATTTCACTTCACCACCCGTTTTCATCCCACTTACCAGTATTTTTTGCAATTTTGCCATTCATTTTCTTGTTGTCCCCAATAAACCTGAACCGTTCAATGATATTAATAAGTAAAATCTTTTCTTCCGAAGTGAAATTACCCCTCGTGTTTTTTTTTATTGTCACTCATCTCATCTTTAATATTTTAATCCTCCAAATTGTTTGATAAAAACACAAATTGAAATAAAACTGACGCAACCTCACACTTCACAATCATAACAAACCACATACAAGGTCTACTTGATACCTCTGCAGATATTTTATTTCAAATCATAGTTTTTCTAAAATTCCTAAAATATATTTCCAGTTGCTCTACAGTTGATTTAACTTTAAAATATAGCTGTGGTACAATACAAATTAACTTTGGTTTAAATATGCCTGTAGGTTTAATTGTTAGATTCTTGGATGCCAATAAAACGATATTTGCACATCTCTGCCGATATCAGATTTAATCTGTAAAAATTATATAGCCTACTGAAGAATAGTCTTATCTTAACCACACACCAAAATAGAGCTAATCTTGGTACATATGTTGCAGGTTAATTTAATAGGCAACTATTTTTTCAAACGCCGTGATATCTTTTTCTTACTGCATCTAATGACCAAAAAATACAAATGAAATAAAAATTAATTGGATATTTATATAATCATGATTCATGATTCAAACAAATTAACACCATATTTGGAATTATGTGCACTTCCGTGTTGTGCAATGTGTTCCAATGGCATCACCTGGTGCCCTACCGTCCTGTTCCACGTACGAGGAGGGTTGAACCGTGTCGTTCCGTCTCCAGGTGATTCTCAACGAGCACAAGGAGAAGACGATCGACGCAGTGGGAGTCAACTTCGAGTCCGGCGCACGCAACACTCTGGTGATGACGGACATGCACAACCCCCCCCGCCGCAGGGCCCCCGCCGCGGAGGACGAGATGCTGCTGGGGGCATCGGCCAGCCCCACGGCGGGGGGAGACTCCGCCCCCGGGCCCCCGGCCCCACCACCGCCCCCCGCCGCCGAGTACTCTACCTACGCCTCCGCGCTGGTCAACAGACACGACACGGGCTACGTGGGCCTCGTGAACCAGGCCATGACGTGCTACCTCAACAGTCTGATCCAGGCGCTCTACATGACGCCAGAGTTCCGCAACGCGCTCTACACCTGGCACTACGAGGGCACAGACTACGAGGAGAGTAAGAACATACCGTACCAGCTGCAGCGGCTCTTCCTCAACCTGCAGACGTCGGACAAGAGCGCCGTGGAGACGACGGAACTCACGCGCAGCTTCGGGTGGGACTCGGGCGAGGCGTGGCAACAACACGACATTCAGGAGCTGTGTCGGGTCATGTTCGACGCCCTTGAGCAGACGTTCAAGGACACGAAGCAGGCGGACCTCATCCTCAGCCTCTACGAAGGTAGGCCCACATACTGGTAGTCCTTAACAAGACTACTCCGTTTGTTATCTTCCAGAATTGACTTGAATCCAGTGAATGGTAATAATAGCCTATGTGTAGGCAGTGACCAACAAGTTTTAAGGTGCACAGAATGAATAATATGTAGTGTTTCCAATGAAATGTCAATTCTTAACTGATGTGTAGATTTACGTAAATACAAATCAGTGTTCCATGCTTAAATCTTTATAATGTATTTTCGTTTATCTTGGCAGTATAAAATGAGGTTAGCTTTTAACCGTGTGACGTGGTTGTGTTCTTTGCAGGCAAGATGATCGACTACGTCAAGTGTCTGGAGTGCAGCACGGAGAAGTCTCGCGAGGACACATTCCTGGACATCCCACTGCCGGTCCGGCCTTTCGGCAGCACCGTGGCCTACGGTACGTCTTTAGAAGTGGGCAGGGCTGAGACATTTCACTGTTTTTTTTTTGGTTTGAGCAAAACACAGTTGTTGATTAATATTCATTATTTTTATTTCTCTAATACCCTTTACCTAGGCGGAGGCCTACAGCTGATACTCAATTATTGGTAGTACAAATTCAAAGTATAATTAGTGTATACTAAGTGAGTACAGTAGTCAACACAAATTTGAATGTATTAATGAACTTTATTTAATAATTATAATAATAATAATAATAATAATTATTATTATTATTATTATTATTATTATTATAAGACAGAAGTGGATGGCGTGAGCTGGTGGGAAGAAAAGAGAGTGAATTTGAAGAGGACATGACAGGCCTGGCAAGCCGGTGTTAGGAGCTCTTGAAGTGCCCTAGAATCCTGGTGGCTATAGCCACCCCCTGACCTAACTTAAGTTGGAAACAGGAGCCAGAGATATATATATATATATTATTATTATTATTATTATTATTATTAATTACAAAATTTTTACATATTATATATTATTATTATTATTAATTATTATTATCACTTTTTTTTTTCATTTAAATAATACATTTTATTACATTTTACATAATTTCGGCATAACTTACGCAACATAATATATAAACGTACACATTCAGAAAAATAAGCATACACAAAATAATATATAGGCCTAAGCAGAACAATTTCACAACAAACTAAAAATTACATTGATTGCTCTGCCCACTAAACAGTGGGCTTCACTTTAAAACTAAATTAACAAAATATTAGAGCATGCCGCTCTAATATTTTGTTAATTTAGTTCATTTAATTTAAACCCTTCACGAGAAATAAAACAATATTCTATTTACTGATAAAATACAACAGCAATTTTTGTTAAATTTAACAACAAGTATGATTTATAATTAGATGGGCCTAAACAGCAACAATGTAAGATAAATGGTTCGTTTACAGCTATGCGTTGCAAGCATTGAGAGCGAAGCGAGGTCGCGAGGTTCGCGTTGGCCTGTTTACTGCGACGCGAGGGAAATAAATAGGCCTAATAGCAGTTTGGCAGAACAGCAACATAAGCACGAAATTCATTAAATCTTTGCCGTAGGAATATAATTACACGGTTTCACCTAAATAAAACATTTCTTGGTCAATCAGAGTGGTATGCTTATGTACGTCCACTGTATTTGAAAAGACGTGCGTTTGAAGGAGCCAGAAAACTAGACTAGGAGATAAGATGTTAAGAGTCCACAAAAAATGTGTTAGTTTTTACCGTAGACATACGGTTTTTACACGATGTCGCTTCATACTTTCGATGTAGGCCTACTTATGTCTCGTATTGCGGCGTTATTAAAAGTAATAACATTGTTCAGGGAAGAAGTTATCTCTGAAGCTGCATGTTTATTACTTTGAGGTTACATTCAACTGTCAAGTCCTAGAACCCTAGGCCTAGTTCGGCACTGCCACTTGATACGTGTTCGGCAAAGTGGCCGGGGGCAGACGCGACGCGAGAAAACAAAAACTTGAACCATGTCTGGCGTGAAAGTTTTCCCCTCGCGAGCTCGCGTGAAACTCGGCCGCTGATTGGAGCTCGCGCCTTCACTTCGCTTCCAACACTTAGCTGTAAACCCACCATAATACACACTTGGCCACGAGCCTGCGGCACCGAACTACAGAGAAAAATAAGTATGTGAAGATGGAGAAAGTAAAGCCAGAGAATAATAATAATAATAATGAAAGTAAAGCCAGAGAATAATAATAATAATGATAATGATACTGATAAATGATAATGATAATGATAATGGTGATAGGTATCTCATAATTCAAGATAAAATTGGCTCCATAAAAATTCGAACCAAAAAATATGTAGTTAAATGTATTTATTTGAGTTGTCCTACAGACAGTAGACCTGCATGATTAACATAACATTTTAAAAAGGAGCATTTTTAACACATTTTTAACCTAGATAATTTCCAAAAAATCCTGAAACACCGGAAAAAAAAACTTGTTCTGGGGGGCTGGCTGGAGGCCGAGCGACGATCTGACCGATGGTCTTGTGCGACAGGTAGCGTGGAGGAGGCGTTGCGGGCGTTCGTCCAACCAGAGACGCTGGACGGAAACAACCAGTACCACTGCGACAAGTGTGCCAAGAAGTGCGACGCCCACAAGGGGCTCAAGTTCTCAAAGTTCCCGTACCTACTCACGTTGCACCTCAAGCGCTTCGACTTTGACTACAGCACCATGCACAGGATCAAGCTAAACGACAAGTAGGTCCTGCGTTCTTACCGTCTAGCTAGCCATTCGGTGTGTTGCCACCACCAACACATTCACAAATCGAAATAAGGAACATTTGAGTAGTTAGCGCTTCACAGAATGCAACACATCTGACATTTAGCTTGTTGTAGTTGAAATATAAACAAAGGTTTCAATATGATGTACATTTTCATTAAATAGTTAGTTGTTAAATAATTTTAAAAAATGCAAAAAAAGCTGTTTTTGTATTTTCAAAACTTCGTTAAATGTATTTAGCGTATTTATTTTTGTTCTTGGTGTGTGATGTTTGTTTTAAATGTACACACGTGGGTGCCTTCAATTGTATAGTTTGGTTAGCCAAACGGTTCCCCAAAGAAAGATAACATTCAGAGTAGGACCCTTATTGTGTTCTTTGTTCATTGAATGTTGTTGATGTTTCATGTCATGTTCTTTTAATCGCCTCATCGCACATTCTCTCTGGCGACGGAAATGTTTCAAATGTACTCAAATACATTAAATGAATGTTCTCAGCCTAGTGGTGGTTGACCGGATATAAGCCTTCTTATTGGCCGTCTTGACAGGTACTATTCAACTCCACATAGAGTGTTTTCCCTTTTTTGGTGAAACAATTATGGCAGGTAAGATTTACCTACACAAAACAAAACTTAACTGGCGGATGATTCTTAGATCTTACGGAGGGGAACCGTCTGAGCAACCAAACTATATATCGTTAGGAACAATACAAAATGTAAGGTATGCATGTTCGTACGTGTTCAGGGTGATGTTCCCCGAGACGCTGAACCTCAACAGCTTCGTGACGACGGCCGGCTGCAAAGAGGAGGCGGAGTGCGCAGCCGAGGAGACGGTCGTGAAGAACGACGACAGCAGCACGACCGACAGCGGCTCGGCGCTCGACGACGAGAGTTGTCAGCCCGAGGTGATGCCCAGCGTGCGGGAGCAGCCAGACTACCAGGACGACGACGAGGGTGAGCTCACTATCTTCACAGTTCCCAAGTAGGGGTTGGTTGTACTACATGAAATATACAAATTGTTGTTGCAAGTTGGTTAAAATCTTGTGTTGTGTAGGGCTATGGATATCATAGTGAGCTTTGTATTCCCCCTCCCTCCCCTGCCCTCTATTTGAGAGCTTACTTACTTAATACGACAAACTCTTGGCTTTTAGGTGCGGATAAGATTTATTCACTTAACCCGAGACTATCTTACAGATGCTTTCGTCGCAGGCGAGGCACTCGTAGCCAACCAGCGAACCGCCCGAGACAAGCCCGCGCTAATACCGATCGCGGATTGACTATGAGCCCCTCGTCTGTGACGAAAGCATCCGCTAGGTAGTCTTGGGACAACTGTAACACCCTTCGACGAGATAAGAATGACCTAGGTACCTATTTTATTGCGTGTGAACCGTCTGGATTGAAAGTTGTGTGCATTGTTTCCGCCACCAGGTATAGCCGACGTAACCAATGGCCAGGAAAACGAAAAGAACCGTGTCCACTCCCTGGAGAAGGGTCCCTACTCATACGAACTGTTCTCCATCATGATCCACTCTGGCAGCGCATCGGGCGGTCACTACTATGCCTACATCAAGGATTTCAGGGAGGGGGCGTGGTACTGCTTCAATGACCAGTCAGTCAGTCGGGTAAGCAGTGGCACTCGAGTAAATTAGTTGCAAACTGTTACCAGAAAATAAGTCTGTAGGCTAACCAAAAGTAAGAAAAAGTGTGTACTAACTATCAAACACAGACTAGGAGCAGTGTTGTGACTAGATAATTTATTTTTTATCTAGATAAAGATTAAGCTAATTCTCCAAAAAATTATCTAGATCAGATAAAAGATAAAGTGTAAAAAAATTATCTAGATAATACATAAAAGATTAAAATAATTATCTAGATAATTTTGAAAAGATAAAAGATAATAATGATATTATTGAGTTATTGACATGTTTCTTAAAAAGCAATATTTACTTATTTTTTCCATATCTATCATTAACAAATTGCTAGATACATTATCTAGATAATTTTATCTAGATAAGTCACAACACTGACTAGGAGTCCAACTAAATGAAGATCACTAAATGAACAGGCAGCTTTGGTAGGTGGGTGGGTGCATGGCCACGTTTTGCAGTTAACGTACAATGATAACGTGATACGTAAGACCTATTGTGGGGGATTACGGCGAGGCTACTACAGCTCCAGTACCAACACTCTCCTGCTGTGTAGTGTTCCACATATATTTGCAATGAAATGACTGTCTCGTGTTATTTGCAGATAACGTACGACGACATCCGCAAGACGTATGGTGGCGGACCGATGCGAGGTTACTACTCGGGGGCCTACAGCTCTAGTACCAATGCTTACATGCTGATGTACCGCCAAATAGACGAGGAACGCAACTGTCTGGCTATGACGGTCGATGAGTTGCCCCCCCACATACAGGTACAGTGTTTAGATTTGGACAATCCCTTAAGCCATAAAACACTGTTTCTACTCTTATATATAATATTTTTGAAAATAAGAGTAATTGCAAAATAATAAAATGTACATTTAAGCAAGTACAGTAACCCCTCGTTAATACGAACATCAAGGGACCCAGAAATCGTCAGTTCGTAATATAAAAATTCGTAATATCGCAAAAACGTCGAAATTCAATAGAACCAGCCAAAATAAACATATCTACAAACAATCAATGTTTTCCAATGGATAGTAGCACGCGGGTATGATGTTTTGTGCTTGCAAAGTAGGCGGACTAAGTGGGCACGTTGCAGTGAGCAAACCACGCCCCTCAACAGCTGTAAGGGCTGGCGCGCGCATCCGATCACGCCGGCGGGCGGAGGAGGGGGAAGGGAAAACCAAGCACCAACAAAACAAGTAGCTGTCTGCGACGACGTACGCTCGGCGGACAAAAATCTTGAAACCTACGCCTACTATGCGAGTTGAACTCTCGGACACATTATTTTTTGTGCAGGTTAAAAATTATTAGTTCGTATTAAACAATGAACATTATGTATAAGTACCATCCAGGGGATAAATAATTAGTTCGTATTACGTATTATGCGAAATTCGTTATATCCGTTTTATTTAACATTGAGTGTCCTATTTACGCGGGCTGGGTCTTGCTTACTATTCGCATTATCTGAGAACTCGCACTAACCGAGTTCGTTTTACCGAGGGTTTACTGTAGTTGCAAGTTCTGTTCAATGTTTCTCTAACGAGCCGATGTACTCGACAGGTGCTGTTGCGCAAGGTGCAGGAGCGTGAAGAAACAGACCGCATGCTGAAGGAACAAGAGATGGACATGTGCAAGATAAAACTGTTTGCACATCACCCTACCCAGAAGCAAGTGGTCGAGTCGAAGCTTTCGTGTCACAATCAGAGCACTCTTAGTCAGGTTACAGAGTGGGCCCATGCCAATCTGGAGTTGCAAGGTCAGTGTAGTAACCTGCATCCCTACCTACACATACGGATTCCTTTGTTTGTTTTTGTTAGCATCCAAGAGACTATACTAATGCAAAAGTATAAAATTTGTCAGTAAGGTAAACTAGGTTAATTAAAAGAGAACAACTACATGCTAAGTTCATGTCTAGGCGACGTGCTAGAAACTACGTACACTGATGGTTATCTAGGTAGGGGTATCTAACCTGGTTTTCCCCAAACTGCAGGTGTGGTCCCCCTGGAGAGGTGTCGCCTTGTGAACTACGACCGACTACAAGACTCGATCGAGTGCAGTTTTGAAGGTCGAGAGAGTGAGCCAATTGCAGACATCCTTGGCAGACTGGCCACCAACTACAAATATGACCTTCTTTTAGAAATACGGAATGAGAATTCCCAGTTTGAAGTTTATCAGCCGGGAGGTAAGAGAACATGTACACTTTTCCAAGTCAATTGGCACTGGTGCTATGTAATCACTTGGTTAGCTGGGTATCTTGTGCACCATTGGAATCTATTCACTAAGTGCTATTTAATTGTGATGATAAAAAAAAAAAAAAAATATTAAAATAATTGTGAAGAAAATGAAGATTTACAAACATTAACATACACATTATAAGCTACCAAAGCAAAGAAAACACAACCGAGATTAAACTTAACTGTGTCATTAATTATTTTTATTTATATTGAAATCTTTAACTTCTCTTTTAAGTTGACTAAGTGAGGGAAGCGCAGTTATATACACAGGCAAATCATTAAAAATACTAGGAATTATTACTTTGAGAGTCCTGGCGCCATGCTTATTGTTATAATTCGGCACATAATAAAAAGCTGTATTTTGAGAACGCGTTGCGATGGAACGATGGATGGGTGTTTTAAAGTTAGATTTAAAATTGAATTGTATTGCAAGCCTGTACATATATATAATTGATTAACCGGTAACACATCTCCCTTTAAATAAATATTATCTCCGGTCTCATTTTCAACTGAGTTAGTGAACAAACGAATCAGTGTAAGCTTATTAATTTATTCAAATTAGATTGCGACGCGTTACCCCATGCTAAAATACCATACATTAATACGGATTCTGCCAGAGATTGATAAATTGTTTTAAGAACGTTAACCGGAAACATGTTTTTGATCGAATACATTTGGCTAAGACATGACCGTTATTTACTGCACAATTTGGCTATATGTGGTGACCAACTAAGTCGGTTGTCAATTATTATTCCTAGGTAGGCCTACATATGGCTATCCACACATTGAACGACCGATTTACAACTACATGCTTCACCATGCAAACAATCATAAGAGTGAGAGATGACTGAATATGAATAATAATAATAATAATAATAATAATAATAATAATAATAATATACAATATCACTATACAGTGTATACTATGAACAAGTACTAATAAGACAGTAACTACTGAAGTTGAACAAGGTACCTCATGGAAATACTTGACATTACATCCGTATTGTCCGTATAACATGTAAACACCGGCTTTGACCGAGATTGATGACTGTTTAAACTAGTAACATGTGATTAGTGAAGTTAAATAAGGTAGACACATGGAAATACTTGACATTACGTCCGTATAACATGTTTACGCCGGTTTTGACCGAGATTGTATGATTGTGAATTGTGATAGGCCTACATTCAATAAAATAATAATAGTAATAATAATAATAATAATAATAGTAGTAGTAGTAGTGTGGTTCCCATCACTAGTCTGTATAGACGGGTTGCCCTGTCATGTTAGGCAGCTAGCTAGTAGCTACCCTACACGACAGATATTATTTATGATTGGATTCTCCTTGTTTCCAGGGGTGGCAACAAAGGTGTTTGTAGTCGACGTTCCATCTCAAGAGGTTGACGGGCCAACCGTTGTCAGGGGAAACTTGTCGCAAACAGTTGGCGACTTCAAACTTACTTTAGCCAAAGTACTCAACCTCAATAGTGACACTATTAAAGTAGTTCTTGAAAAATATAGCAATGAGCCTAGATTACTTGCAAACGACGAGAACACGTTGAAATTCGAAGGGTTTT
The DNA here is from genome assembly GCA_945910005.1 of Isoperla grammatica. Lineage (NCBI taxonomy): Eukaryota > Metazoa > Arthropoda > Insecta > Plecoptera > Perlodidae > Isoperla > Isoperla grammatica. The sequence continues at coordinate 47,204,254 of OX246739.1, forward strand.
ATGGCTCTAATAAGGTAAGTCTGATTTGTATTGATTGCTAGTATAATGTTAATTAATAGGGATGACATCAGGTACCCGGCTCCAAATATTACCCGGAGACGTTTTTTAGGTCCAGGTAACTTTTTAGTCCGTTTCTAGGATAAATTTACGCGCCAGTATTCCTGGTGGAGCCAGCAGGTACAGCACGCGCCGACTGTTCTCCCACCCTTCCACAATATGTGCCTCGACGGGGAACAGAACAGACGCGAACCGACCTGCATTCGTTACTTTTTGTTCTTTGTTTAACATTCTGATGGACATTCTGGCTAATACTTGTTCTATTACTATTTATTTTCCTTACAAAATCCAGTTTTATGTAAATGCTTCAGTTGTATAGTGTGAATTGTTTTTTTTTACTCGACGTGATAACTGCAGGCGTATTCCGAGAGGGTAACCAAGCGGGTGGCGTGCATATCATTCGTTCCTCGTCTTCGCACCCCGCGCACTTCACAAGGCCTAGCGACGACCTTCAAATTAAGCCTACACATCGAAAAATACGCTTTCAGGATCCGGGTACCCGGGTAACATGAGAACTGGAACCGGTTCCAAATTTTATTACCCGATGTCATCCCTATTAATTAATATACCTTTATCTGCACTTGAAACATTTGGGCCTACATGTCTTATCTCTGGCATGTAGCTAAAATTATGGTTAATATGATAAGGAGCATTGGCTGTTTTTAAGTACATTAACATCATGCAAGAGTTCTTCAGTAAAAACAGGTTTTAGCTGCATTTGAAAACAATGTGTGTCAAACGTCAAAGATGGACGTGACCGTACCTTATTTAACTAAGTAAATGTCATCATTTATAATTTATATACGTAATTAATTGTAGAGATGACGGATACCATAATTTGCCGATACCGATATCTGTTTATTTAGAAAATGTTCTACACACTTTGTTCTTAAACTACAGTATTGCTTTATGGACTGTAAATAACTTAGAAATAATAGCCTACTTAATATATAAAATGATCATGGGAAAAATATAGGCTTAATAGGTAAGGCCACGTAAATTTTGTTATAATATAATAACTATAAAAGTGAAATGTTGCAAAAAGGTGCCAAACCTAATGTAATCTATTTTTTGCTATAATAGGCCAATTTTGAGGCGCCTTTGCGGACTAAAGCGATAAGTGCATATAAATGAGAAATAACGCAGTAGTTAAGGAATTTTGCTCATATTGACGAATTTCCGCAATAAATTACAAAACTGTTGGTTTTTAATATTAACCGCAGTGTAGTTGTGGCTGCAAGGCAACCTAGGGTGAGGTATGATTATGTACATTTTATTTATGTTTAACTACTTTATTTCTTATTCTAGATATTCGTTGCCTCAATGATTGATGAGGATCCTGATAAGCCTTTCATAGTTTCACAATTGCACCAAGTAATAGATAGGTTTGAACATATCCTAACTCTGCACATGGTACTACCAGATACAGATAAAGGTAAGTTGATTATGCTCCATTTACTTGAATCAGTCGAACCCCATACAATTCCATCGATATCGCCTGCGTTGTGGCCGTGTTTGATTGGTATTGTTCCAGTAAACATAATACACCATTTAGAGATAGGCCTACGTGGAAATAGCACTTTCGTTTCGATTTTAGAGCAATTTCACTTTATTGTGTTATATAGCATCTATTTTATTTTATTTGTATTTATTTTCAATGTTAAAAATTATGGATGCACATCGATAAAATTAAAATTATCGATAATCGAAAAGGTGACTGCATTATCGATCGTATCGATAATATCGAACGATAATGTCGGCAGAACAGACGCAATTCTTGACGGAGAGTTGACAGTGACACCCGAGTGGCGAGTGCACGCTGCACGGCGGCTAGGCCCCGAGGCAGAGGTGCGCTATCTCACTCGCTCTTACGCTCATACCCATTCGCGCGCTCTCTCACCGCTTGGCCACTGCAGCAGGGCGATTCTGTATGGGCGACGATATGTTTATCACCGGTTTCAGTTGTTAGAAGAAGGCGATGAGCCAATCACCGCCTTGCATTCGCCTTCAGTAACGACCAAAACTGGTGATAAATTTATCGTCGCCCATACAGAATCGCCCTGCTGGTCCGACCCTAGGCCTACAAGGCGCGCTATCTCACTCGCTCTTTAGCTCAAAGCTACTAGCGCGCTCTCTCAACTAGATGTACTCCTTCACTCACGTAAATCCCAGCTGTGAGCCGACGACAAGAGTCTCGGTTGGATCAAGGCAGTTTGTTGATTGCTGATACAACAATAACAAACATAACATTTGATGAAATGGGATACCACGGGCGGGAAATTAAACAGTACGGCCATTTGGCGTTAAATATTCACTGATTATTAATTAATAGCACCAAGCACCAAAACCAAAACGGAACACAAAACACCTTTTACGCGATCTTTTTTTCTTCCACTTACCACGATGAATGAATAGAAAGGACTAAAAGGAAAACACAGCTGGTGGCTTGCCATAGCTACAAAACGTAGCGCTGTCTCAGTCCCTCTTTATCTCATAGACATTTGCGTGCTCTCTCACTCCTTGACTTGCTGGCCAGCAACCCCCGCTGTCGGCGACAATAAGTCTGCGAGGCGGTTGAGGTTCCGTCGAGCCGTGCCAGCGCGGGATAAATGAAAAATATCGATACTATTTCTATTATCGATTATCGGCGCTGTATTGATTATCGTATAAATAATTCAATAATATTTTATTTATTGATTATCAAAATTATATTGATTATTGAATATCGATCGATAATATCGATTATCGTGTGCATCCCTATTAAAAATCCAGTTTAAAAAAACCCACAACAAGTAGGTGGCAACAAGACCGGTATGGTAATGTAAGCTTCCCCCCCCCCCCCCCCCTGTAGGCTAGCAATGACTGCAAGCAAGATGTAATAACCTTGAGTAATGAGACTCTCGGTCGTGAAGAGGGGAGGGCGCGGCTAGTTTAGCCGCCCAGCATGTTCAAGGTCAAGCCGGAGTGAGCCAGTCGCTCACGAGATGTTTAGCGGTGAACATCGGTGGAAAGTTTCCCTTGTGCTCAGCTCTGAATTTTGCTGTTAATAAGGCAAATTTGCTGGAAAATGTGAGGAAATATCCATTTATCGCCCATATGTCGCGTTTATTCACGAATTTCGCGGATTCACCTCTATTGCATTTTGTCGGCGATTCAATTTCGAGGTTCTGATGATGTAAAACGACAACAAATGTGAAAAAAAAAACCGAAAATAATAAATTTTGCACTTATCGCACATGCGATTTTCACGTATCTATACATCACCAATTCGAGGTCCTGATTATATAAAACGTCCACAAATGTGGGGGGGGGGGGGGGGGAAATGGGAAATAATTTCCCACTTATCTCATATGCGATGCGATACATCACCCGCTCCTCAGGATTGGCATCATTTGCAAATTTGCAAATATGAACATCTACGAGACCCAGACCACCCATTTTTCTATTCTTTAAATTGTTAGATTTTATTCCTGCTTCTCATCAATGCTGCATGGATTACCTGAACTACTTCTTGATCATGATCATTGATCAACATGTTTTGAGCCTTTGCAGTAGAAAGAAAGCAGCATTTCCACATTCCAGCATTGTCACCCCTGGGTTTGACTTGTTCCGACAGAGACGCTGGACAAGATGTCTATCCCGTCGTGCATCCCGGACGTGAACCACAACGGGACGACGCCCACGGAGACGCCCGGTCACCCCGCCGCCCGCGATGCCTCACCCCAGCCCCCCGACGCGGAGGACGACGCGTTTGGAGCTGCAACCGGTCAGTCGTGTTTCCAGTCAACTTTTCAACTTTATTGAGCGCGAGCTGATTCCAGCCGAAGAACTTAAAAACTTTTATCAAATTGTTGTGATCTGTGCGTCATACTTTCAGATTCCTTCAATCCCATTCAACCACTTCACGGAAACAAGGACTTAAAATGCATTAATCTGATCACATGTTTCATGTTATTGCACCATATCTTAATTGGACAAAAATGTAGGCCATTACGTGTTTATACCAACCATTAAAACTTGATGTGTTTTATTGCCTTTTATTTCACAAGTATCAAGACGTCAACCACAGCCATATGGCCAAAATCATGCTCGAAATGCATTCAGGGTCGCTCCCAGCCAGCAGTCACGAAATGACATCACTACCCATCTGATGTTGAAAACGGTAGTCTGAACCTTCCCACACGGGTGCTCGGTTGACTTCCGTTCAAATTAACCGGCGGGAATACTTGCCTCGACTCGAAAATCATGAAAAGCTCGCTCGCGTCCGGTCGAGTACTAACTACTCGAATCAACTTGAGTTTTCGAGTACTCGAATAAATAATATTAATCTTAAATTCATGTTTATATGGCCAGATCAAGAAGCTAATTTGTATTGGATAGCGAGAAAAATGAATGGCTGAAAGGTCATCATTGCATAAGAGGAAAAAAAAAAAAAAAATGTTTATATGGTATTTATAGTCTGGAAGGTAAGGGAAATGATGCTAGTAAGTCAAAGAATATTGCATTAAGTGGAAGCATTAAAAGAAAATCAACCCAATTGTCCAGTGGCAGTTGACTAATGGTATGGTAATGTGTTGTTTCAGGCCACAGCGACCAGAGCAACAGCGAAGACAGCAGCCTGACGGACAGCGACCGCACGATAGTGGGAGATATGGCACCAGACGAGGGACCGGCACAACTCTCTAGTCCGAGCAATTCCTCCCCCGGCTCAGAACAGCAGAACATATCATCACCGGAGGACGGAAACACCGCCAACTATAACACATTTGCCAAAGTACGTGACATTAAACCCCGTGCAACCACTCATTTCTACGTAAGCTAAGTGGAGCACTGTAAAATTAGAAATGATTAGTCCCTAATTAACGGTGATTAAAATGCCAATTTTTCATCATGTTAATTAAATTTCCTTATATTATATTTCGTCCCAAAAATTAATCAATATTACACGCGAAGAAATATCTCAAGAATTTATTGTGAGGCAAACACAGAAACCAATGTAGGTAAGTTTATGTCTGGCGATGTTAAAAGAGAGTGTTTAGAGAGTGCCACAATGTGGCAGAGTTAAAAAAAGAAAATGCGAGTTTTCAAGGGTTGGCAGTAAGTTTGACAAATTGACTCCTTGTTTTTATTTATTCGTAACTTTAACACAGTGTTTGCTCTGCAGGATGACGAGCTCGCGACGTGCGAGAACTGGGACGAGGATGGAGCTCCGACCGCGACAGTGACGAGATGCGTAAACTACTACTTCAAGGCCAGTCCGTATGTCAGCTGCGATAATCAGAAAAGTGAGTGGCCGTGCATGTGGGGTTACTATTCTGATCAGAATTAACATAAAATCCTAATGACAACCATAATGATCGCATTATGTGAAATTTTGTTAGTGTACTAGTAGACTTTGAGTTCTTATGAAACCACAATTCCCCCGTTTGCCCCCTTCTTAGTATTGTGTAGCATTCTCAAAATATACGGTAACTAAAAAAGTTAATTCTGCGCGGTTTTACTGTGAGACACCTCATCTTTGCCGTTCATGCAAAATCAATTTTGTAAACTATTCTGTAGACTTATACCTCGTTCACACTATGCTTCTTAACCTTAGTTAAAGTAACTGCAGTTATTATATATCACGTGACTTTTTCTTAACGTTGATTTGATTCGACTTCTGTTCACATTGGCATCACAGTAACTGAGTTCAGTGACATCGCAACAAGCCTTATAAACGAAAAATATTTCGAGTTCACAAGGCAGTGTCTTTTATTCTGTCATGGCCGACATTGTTTACCTTTCAGCTGTTTAATCATCTTTTAGTTTCATAAAATTGATTTTCCTGTGATTTTTCACTGTTGCAATGTAACCTATTGTGTGTATATGCAACAAGACATTATAATACATGGGTATTTCACCATTTAAAGCAGTTGCATGAATCATGTACGGTAGAATAGTTAGAGTAGGGCTGTGTCTAGGCCTAGCCTGGCAATGACCTTGTAGATAACTCAGTTAAAAGCTTAACTGAGTTGTAGGAACGTAGTTAGGCCGTTAACTGCAGTTAAGCTAACTGCGTTCCGTTCACATAGCATTGGTAACTGGAGTTAACGTGTTAACTACAGTTAAGAACTGTAATGTGAACAGGGTATTAGGGTATGCGAGTAGGTACTCGAAATTTTGAATTCGAATCAGATATCTAAAGTGTTCAAACTCGATTCAAAATTATTAAGCGAGTGAAGCGAGCGTCTCCATTAGACCTGTATGGCACTTCGTTCTGTTTTTTTCCCCCCGTTTTTATGTCTTGTCAATAGCGGTTGAACGAAAAGTCCGATCAACTTGAAATTTGGACCATCCACAAGCCTCAATGTGCATTGAAGGTGTATAGTTTTATGGCAAAATCGTTCAAAAGTTACAAAGTTAACACCATAGGTATAGATGCAAGTTTTTTGCAATGCGCGATAAAACGAAAAGTGTAACAAAACACTCTAGAGTGCTGGTTTCAACATTTCTTTACGTTATGCGTCACTGGGATTCAGATTCAAATCGCGAAATAACACCATAAAATGCTTATAAAACGAATTATGAGTTTATTTGTGATATAACACCATAAGCAAAATAACACCATTATCAACAGTAATTCGTAATTTTGTATTCCCTTCCGTTCAAATCTTCACAAGAATTACGAGATAAAAAGCGAAAATAAGCAGTCCGCATCATCACCACTTACTTCTCTGCAGTCTAATCTAATCTTTGACGCCCATCACTATGTATGTATACATTTAGGGCCATACACATATAATAGTTTAGAAAATGTAACCTTTTTTAGTTTTATCAATGATTTTATGTAAAAACATGATTTTCGATAAAAAAACTTAATAACACCACAAAACAAAAACACCATAATTCTCAATTTCTCAAACGAAAAGTGAAGAAAAATAAAACCATTTTCTTGCATCTCTAACCATAGGCTAATGACTGTAAAATATTTTTCTAAAACAAAATGGCGGCAAAATGTGAGATATAGATTTACCACGAGCACATCTCCGCGCGCGAAAGCTTGCGCGCGCATCCGGGTCTAGTCTATTCGGTATTTTAGGGGCGGCCGTTAGTGAAGTGCAGCTAGCAGGTGTCACTTGCTATCGGCAGTGGTCGGGAACACATCTCTCCTGCGCGCTTACGGCATAGCAATACGGCCGGCCGTAGCCAGCAGGCTACGGCAAAACTACGTTCAGCCAATATTCAACTCATGGTTTCAAGATAATGAATACGCGCATCAAACATTGAATCACATAAATACTTTTGTCTAACCTTCCTCTACACGATGATGTGCACTATATTTGTCAAACATTAATAGTTAATAAAATAATGCCATTAAAGCAGAGCAATGTTAGTGGAAACCTTTTCGAAGATTTCTACGTTTATTACGATCGCAATTTGTATGGTTTACAAGAAACTTGTCACAAATATAATACTATCGTCGTCAAGGTATAACTGTCATCTTTCTTGTGCCGCTTGTAATATTTCTCTAGCTTTAATAGATTCTGAAATAATGCAATGTAAGTGAAGCCATGTTTTGCCGCTACCGTTCACGCGCCGAGCGCGAGGATCACGCGTTTATGCGCTATCACCTGCATTCCAGTCGACTTTGACTCGCCCGTTTTGGCCAAGGGAGATGTGGTGTTGGTCAATCTATAGCCATATTTTTTTAAAGATTTTTCCGGTCACGAATATGTTCACCTTATGGCGATCTAATAAATATTGGCAAAGTTACACAAAAGTTACTCTAAAATATTTTTCTGAAACACAGTAACAGCAAAATGTGAGGTGGCTATATTATAGTAAATTTTTGTCCGGTCACGAATATACTAATTTAAACGCAATCTGATACGTATTTGACGCAGAAATTACATTTCTATTGCTGTCAATAACTATTAGTAACGGTGGCGGACTGTGTTGAACACACTAGACAGAATCACAACGAAAATTCTTAGCAACGCACATTGTACTGCATTCAACAATGTCGGAAAGTATAGCTCTGGAAATTAGAAAGTTTTTTGCAATGTGCATTCTTGAATTGTTGTTAATTGTTGTTTTTATTAGCTTTGAGAACTTTTCGCCACAAAGTTCATATAGATATGGACGCGCTCGCTTATCAACGCGTCATACAGAGCGTTTTCCTAGTTATAATGATATTCGAAACTTGAGCTATTCGAAACCATTCGAACACGTAGTACATGCAAGTGCATGCGAGTGCAGTGAACTACTTTATTGGCACCAACAGCAGGGGCGCAGGCGTGCGAGTTCGACTGTTCGATATTTGAAATTCAAAATACACATTTAAAATTATTTTAACTAAAACCAATTATTTTTTTAAAATTCCATTTTAAAAAAAGCCCCAATTAGGTACTGTAGTATATAAAATCCACTTCTAAGCTTCCTATTAGTGGTTTTCACTTGCTTATATTTCATACCTACTCATTAAAGTTTTCATGCCCTTTTTTTATGATTTCATTAGCTGAGCCTTTTCATTTCATCTTTAATCTAAATTATTGGTAGGCTAAGTCCAAGCTCTATCTTTTTCTAGTATAGGAAGTCGGAAATATTCGAAGTTTGAACAATGTAAATTTATAATTGATTCGTATTTGATTTAAACTGAAAATCTCTTGTTCACACACCCCTACCATAGGCCCTACTAGAGTTAACTGAAAAAGTCATTAATATGAATAATTATCATTTATCAAATATTGGCTAGGCCTACTTGTAGTGCAAATTAGCAAACGTCCCAATGCTCAGGTGCACAGAATAGTTGTGTGTAGTGTTGAAGGTTCTCGTGGACAAACGAATGATCCTCGGGAAGCTGAAGCGATGCCTGGAGCCTCATGTGGGGGTGCCGGTCGAGTACTTCAAGCTCTACAGGTTATACTCGGGCCAGCAGCAGGAGATCGAGTGTCTTCGCCTCAACGAGAGCCTCAGTTCGTACCGAGACGACGAGCGGCTCACTATCAAGCTGGGGAGGGCCCTGCGCAAGGGGGAGCACAGAGGCAAGGTCTATCAGCTCTTCCCCAACTCTTCCGAAGTGAGTATTTTGCCCTGCGCAAGCGGGAACATGGAGGCAAGGCCTGCCACCTATTCAGAGTTTTCGCCGTTTTTTGCTGATTCGATTTTTTTAAATTTCGTAAACGTCTTTTCTTCATTCTTCAGCTTCGAATTATTGAGGGGTTACTGAATTGGACAATGTACATAACAACAAAGTTTTTCCATATCTACAGTTTGTTTTCCGCATACACCAGCTCTTTCACATGCCAATAGAAATAAATTAGTGTCTCTGAATCATATTGTTGGTCTTCTCACAGTTTTGGCTTTCTACCACCTTCAGGGTTTCTCTCTCTGGATACATATCAGTTCTAGTTAGTTTGTAGTGGACGCAATGATTTAGTGTGCTTGAACTCCTCCGAGTCTAATTCACGTGCACGATGTCATTTATTCCAGCCTATTAAGTTCCTGTGTGACTGGATCCTGGGTAAGGACACGACGGTCGGTGAGGCGAAAAGAGAAATCCTCACGGAGCTGAGGCAGAAGTTTGCGATAGATATCCCGTACGAGCGGTGTCGACTACGCAAGAAGAACTGGAAAAACCCGACCAAGATCCACCTGGACTCGGAAAAGTTCGACGACATTGGATTGTTTGCCAACTGGGAGCTCTTCCTTCAGGAGTTGACGGAACCGGAGCCCGTGACCTCTGCCAATCAGCTGGTGTTGTTTACTAGGAGGTGGCGACCGTCAACCATGGAACTCTCACCGTTCGGCGAGGTGCTACTGGACACGCCCACCGTCAGCGAACTGAAGCTCAAGGTGACACTGTCATTACTTACGACTAAAATCATCTTTTTTTTTCTTCTTGACATTGGGAAAATATTAAATCGAAGATATATTTCTATTTTTGTATCAAATATATTTTATTCAAATCAAATTCTTGTACACTACATTGTTCGTAACCAGAAACAGGTAAGACGTGTATTCTGTATAGTAGGGCTGCCCAGCGATAAAAAAATTCATATCGATATTGCGGATGTAATTATCAATACAGTAAACCCTCGTTAATACGAACATCAAGGGACCCAAAAATCGTCAGTTCGTAATATAAAAATTCGCAATATCGCAAAAACGTCGAAAGTCAATAGTACCAGCCAAAATAAACGTATCTACAAACAATCAATGTTTTCCAATGGATAGTAGCGCGCGGGTATGATGTTTTGTGCGCGCATAGTAGGCGGACTAAGCGGGCACGTTGCAGGGAGCAAGCCACGCCCCTCAACAGCTGTAAGGGCTTGCGCGCGCATCCGATCGCGCCTGCGGGCGGTGGAGGGGGAAGGGAAAACCAAGCAGCAACAAAACAAGTAGCTGCCTGTGACGACGTACGCTCGGCGGACAAAAATCTTGATACCTGCGCCTACTCTGCGAGTTGAACTCTCGGACACATTATTTTGTTTGTGCGGGTTTTAAATTATTAGTTCGTATTAAACAACGAACATTATGCATTAGTACCACCCAGGGGATAAATAATTAGTTCGTATTACGTATTATGCGAAATTCGTTATATCCGTTTTATTTAACATTGAGTGTCCTATTTACGCGGGCTGGGTCTAGCTTACTATTCGTATTATCTGAGAATTCGCACTATCCGAGTTCGTTTTACCGAGGGTTTACTGTATCCTATCGTGATATCGAATTTTTTAAACTCGGTATCGATATCGCTGATATCGTAATTTTTTTTTTTTCAAACCAGCCAGAGGCCATTCATTATAAACAATTTTATGTGAATGATTTAACGTCAAAATGTTTTACTATGTGCATCAATTTGTGTGTTGTATTAAAAATGTATCCACAAAACAGCGATGTTGTGATTGGCGTGACGTGAGTGTGACAGACAGAACGAGCGCGGGCGCAACAGACTCCCGGCTGGCGGGCGATGAGGCATCAACCGCCGGCCGGCCGAGCCACTCGCTTCCCGTACAGCCAGCTCACGCCTCACGTTACACGTTAATGGGGCTGGGAGGGGGGGGGGGTTACTGGCAGACGGCGGGTGGAGCGCGAACACAAAGGCGAGACCGCACGACGAAAGGCGAGTAGGTACCAACGCGAATGTTGCAGTGTATGTATCACAAAGATGCAGAACCACAACACCGCCAAACCTTTTTTTTTTTACGATAGTTGACACTTGATCGATATTGCGAAACGTACGATATTTTAATTCTATATCGATATCAAATTATTTTTCTATTATCGATATCGTTGGGCAGCCCTACTGTATAAGCGTCACGACGATTTCCTCTGAGCATGCAAATGACGGCTATGGACGTCTTGATTTATTTCTCGCTACTCTATAATGGGTGTGACGGCTACAGCCATTGTCCTTATCGGAATATTCGACAATCTCTCGCAAACACAGTACGCCATCCAGGAATAAAATGGTATATGTATCATTTGTGCCAATTTAGCACGTAGCTCAAAAGAACAACTGTCATAACAAAATGATCCGATTATACCCACACATTACACGGTTCAATACTTTTGTCAAACTTATTGAATTCAAGGACAGAAAAGCCTCAATCAATAGAAGCCATATTGTTGCAGTTTTTTACTAACTGTTTTTGATTCACTTTTGTTCTTGAATTCAATAAGTTTGACGAAAGTATTGAGTCGTGTAATGTCGGCAATGCTAAAATTATTAATCAAGATTTTACACGGGTTAGTGAAATGACGCAGTAACATTTGAGGGAGCGCGTGAAAATAATTCGCCAGTACAAGTGCCAAGTGGTGCGGAAAATATCCAGTTAACTGGTTAAATTAAAACATCGTTTATAAAGTGAAAATTTAAAGATGACTGTGATCTTAATCAAAACATGGCTATGGCTACAAACAATAATCTTGAATAAGCTATACCGGTATCAAAAAGAATAAAATAAATTAATTTTTTTTTTTTTTTTTTGTCCTGTGCAGAGTTGGCCTCTTCAACCATTCTTCTTTCTTGCCATCCAATACAAGGCTGCCTCCTTCTCTGTCCTGCTCATTGCGTCGGGCAGGGAGTCAATGTCATTCTTGAGGGCGGCGCATCTAAATAGGTGCGCTCTGTCTTGATCTTCCAACTCACACAATCTACAGGTGCCCGGTTCGTTGCTAATGTTGAAGCGATGCAGGTGGAGTTGCAAAACGTCATGACCGGTTGCAAGCCGGAACTGGGCGGTGGCCGTCTTCCTCGACCAGTCTTTGTCTGGCCCCTTCTTGATCTCCGTCCACCAGCTTTTTTGTTGTGCGGCCTTTTCCGTGGTGTTGCTGAAGATCTTTTTCGTGATTGACTTGATCTTGGTTTTCACGTTTTGGAAGGAGAGAGGCGCTGCTGGTGGTTGCGGTGCTTTTGTGGCACTCTTGGCCAAGAAGTCTGCTTTTTCATTCCCCATGATGTTGCAGTGGCCAGGGATCCATTGAACCTCTATCAGTTTGTTTTGCTGACGGAGGCTGACAAGGGCGTTTTTGAAAAGCAGCGATTTGGGATGGAGGTTTGCTGCTTGCGATACGTATTGGATGGCTGAGACGCTGTCGCTGAGGATGACAAACTTTGACTTGTTGAGGGGAAAAGCAGGGGTTTCGGCAATTTTTTGGGCCGCCCTGGCGATGGCTGCAACCTCGGCGTCAAAGTATGTTTCGCCGGCACCCATTGGAGTGGCTTCGTCGAAGAAGATGCAGTGGATGCCATAGCCTGTTCTGTTGGTGACCGAGTCGTACGAGCCGTCCGTAAAGATGTGCACCCATTCCTGGAGAGGGAAATGCCTCTTCAGGTGCTCCTCGGCAAGCTTTTTCAGTTCTTTGTGGTTGTGGTCGTCTTTCTTTTCAATACCGTCAATTTTTGTCCCTGGGGCGAGCTGATTGAATTTGTCCGGCAGAAGCTCTGGAAGTGGGACATCAAGTGGTTGACGTGGTGCTTCCAGAAGCACAGGACAGTTTTTAATCTTCAATTGGTGGACTGTTTCAGCAAAGTTATTGTGTGCCTTGACTTTCGAGATTGGGTGGTTGAGCCATTTGTTTGGGTCGAGGCGCGCCAGTTTTTCATGCAGTTGGACAGCTCGCTGCTCTCTTCTCAGCTGCAGAGGCTCAATTTGGCTGTACCACTCCATGGCGACAATCGGGGTGGTTTTTACTGCTCCCGTGATGAGGCGCAGGGCTTGATTTTGGACTCTGTCAACATGGCTGGCGTGCGCTATGGCGGCAGCAGGGAAGACTTCGGTTCCGTACTCGATGGCTGGTCTGATGTATGTTTTGTATGTCAGCGCCAGAGTGTCTAGTTTTGCTCCCCAGGATACACCAGCTACCCTTTGAAGGAGTCGCAGTCGTTTGTGACCTTTCTCTGCTGCCTTTTCAAAGTGGATTCTGCCGGTCATTTTTTTATCGAAGGTCACGCCGAGGTACTTCATCTCATCTGTCTGTTTGATCCGTTCGCCATCAAGAGTGATGTTAAAGTTGAAGGGCTTATGGCTCATCGTGAAATAGGTGCAGATGGTTTTGCTGCAATTTATCTTGAAGCCATGGACGTTGATCCAGCCTACAGCTATCTTCATGGCGAAGCTCATTTTTTGTTCTAATCTGACTGGACATTTTCCTGTGAAGATGATGACAAAGTCGTCGGCAAAGACTTTGACGACAAGGCCAGGTATGCGATTGAGTAGTTTAATGAGTCCATTGATTGCAATTTTGAAGACGGTCGGCGCTGTGATTGTGCCTTGAGCAACTCCGGCTTGTGTCTCACGTGTTTTGCTGTGGGCACCTTTGTGGACCACCTTGATGCGCCTCTTGTTGATGAAGTCGTGGAGCCATCTGACAATGTTGTTAGGGACTTCATCCTTAATCATCTGCTTGACTGCCCATGACCGGTCGGTGGAGTCGAAGGCCCCGGAAAGGTCAATGGAGACAGCCAGTGTGCTTTCACCTTTGCTGAAACCCTCTTTGACTGCCTGCGCAAAGTAAGCGACTTGATCTGTGGTGCCTCGGTGTTGTCGAAAGCCAGCCTGGTCTTCGGCGATGATGTAGTTGCTTTCGAGGTAATTCTCAAGACGTGCATTGACCATCTTTTCAGCTGTCTTAGCAAGGGAACTTGTGAGGGCAATTGGACGGTAGCTGGCTGGGTCAGAGGCGTCTTTCTCAGGTTTCAGAATTGGCGTGATGAAGGCAATTTTCCAGCTTGCTGGGACTTCGCTGGTCCAGGAGCTGTTAATGAGGTCAAGGACGAGTTTTCGCGCCTTTGGGCCAAGGTGTTTGAGGAATTCGGCATGAATCTTGTCAGGGCCAGGCGCTTTTCTGTTGTCCAGTTTGATGATTGCATAATCCAACTCCTGGAGGGTGAAAGGTCGATTGTAAGTGTTGGTAGGCTGGTGTTGGTAATTGAATTTAGGCAACTTTTTTTGCTTCTTTCTTTGGGGGCTGCTTATGGTGTTGAAATGTCTGCACAGGACATCAGCCTTTTCTTTGTTGGACTTTGCTACTTTTCCTTTATAGAGGAGAGGAGCGTTTTCTTGTTCTGGCTTTGCTTTTTTCCCACATAGGTTGGAAATGTAGTCATGAGCTTTGTACGAGTCTTTTCTGTAATCCAGTTTTAACAGAAAATTTCTGAATTTTTGCTCTTTTTCCTCGTCGATGGCAGTGGCGCACACCCCACGGGAGCAGGGTAGCGGCCGCTCCAGTAGCCAACGGGGGGGGGGGGGGGGGGGGGTCTGCATGAGGAAAAATGTGAAAGAAGAAATGTGAAACAAAAAATAAAATAAAAACACACTAGAAAAGAAGAAATTCCAAACCCTAAAGGAAAGAATGGATGGGTATAACCATTGTGTTTAAAATACCCTTAATGGTTTAACGAACCAATGGTATAATGTTATCCCAACATGAATGTATTTCCTTAAAGAAGATAGGGTTGCAAACTTTGGAAAATACAATGACGGGATCGCTATTTGGCCGCGGCGAGCGGGGGGGTACAAAAAGTTTCCTCACATTGATTACCTTTAGTTTTGATGTTCGCACTTCTCATAGTACAAACAAAAATGCACCACAAAATCCATACTGTTATATACGGGAGGGGAGATCCCGTAAAATACGGGATGGTTGGCAACCCATATTCAGATTTATAACAAAACAACACTTGGCTGCAAATTATGTTCATTATGTCAGTGGAGGTGCTCACACCACTACTCGTGTCCCCATTAGGGATGGATGGGACGTCGGACGTGTACACGTCCGTGAAAGTATACACTTGGACATAATTTTAAAAAATTCGACGTTGCCAGGAAGAGAAATTATCCGAGTTCATCGCAGAGGCAGATGAATTTTTGCAGAGCCACATTCACAACGATGAAGAAGCTGCTCCTTTCCCAACGAAACGAATCTCAAAAAAGAAAGTAATGCCTGGTGAACAGGCCAGAGAGTAGAGACGAACCTGTAGTTGACAAATTCGAAAGATGCCGAGTGCTCACCCTCTTACCGGTACTGGATATCGTAGTCACACAAATTGGCACATATTTTAATAATCTCTCTCTGGGAATTATGAAGGATACTGCACTTTTCACACGGCGCCGAATGCAAGAGGTTAAGGAAAATCCAAATTGTATCCCCAAAGATGCATTTGCTAAACTGTGTGAAGTGTACGGACACTTTCTTGACCAAACATCTCTTCTTAAAGAATACTTCCGGTTTTGTAGGAGCTATTTTGAATTTGAAAAAGCAGTAAACCTCCCTATTCATCTCCATAGTCAGAGCAGGGGAAAGACAAGAGTTGGTGCCACTGCCGACGTTGATTCTTCGGAAAACTCAACGGAAGAGCAAATTCAATCTGAATCGGAGAGCTCGGAGGAAAACGAGCCACAGGAAGTTCGGAAAACCATAAATTCAGGCAGTCTTGTTGAGGTTTTTAAGGTGTTCTGCCTCAGCAGGCTGAAATCCACATTTCCAAATGTCAGCGTAGCTCTCGCTATTGCTGTCACCCTTCCTGTGTCAAGTGTGACTACAGAAAGAGCTTTCTCAAAGATTAAGCTAATTAAAACAAGGCTAAGGAGTACTATGAGCGACGCTCGTCTTGGGGATCTTATGGTGATCTCAATGGAGCACGATATTCCGATCGACTTCGACAGAGCAATAGAAATCTTTGCTGAAAACAGTGCGTTTGTAAAGAAGTCTCTTTCGTACTGGTAATAAGGAGAGATTCATCGCCTTCTTATACTTATTTGTGATTTTGTGCCATATCCACGTTTGAGTCACTCATTCATTCATTCATCATTGAGTCTCATCTTCTCTGTTATAAAATCTGATCATCTAATTTCTATCAATAATAGTGGTGACATTTGTACTCATTTACCACCTGAGTATTAAGTAATAATTGCATTAAAAACTAACACTTAAAACCACGTCAAAAACAAGTATTTTTTATTAAAATCGCCTGCGGCGCTGTTGGTGGGGGCCATCCCCCCACTCCCCACATTGTTTCATTTGTCCGGTCCCTTTTCCCTTTTGGTATTTGTCCCAGATTTCCCGATTTAAAATATGGTCACTTTAAACAATATATTTTCGCAGTCAGGATTACCAACATTCATCAGCACAGGTAACACATTTTATTTTAAAAAGAACATGTAATCTCGTCAACTAGATCACATATTTTCAAACTGCTTTTCTTAAACATGCGTATACCCAGCGTAACCTGCGGACACCATCTACTAGGCCTATATAACAGAATTAAGTTATTGCTTACATTAGCTTGGAAAGTACTCTTAAACTCGTAAAATGCCACCAAATGCAATGAGAGGACCAAAAAAGTTTTCTGGGGCTTTGCGCCCCAGACCCGCATTAGCTGGGGGGCATCCCCCCCCAGACCCCCCATTGTAGTTCCCGGAACTAGGGGGGGGGGGGGGGGGGGTCACGAAGAAAGTCGCTCCAGTAGTTCAAAATAGGGTGTGCGCCACTGGTCGATGGTGTTAGTGAGGGCATGTTGAGCTTCAAGCAGCTTTTCTTTGCAAGTTAAAGTTTTTTGCTGTTCTGCATCTTGTCTGCATCTTAATTTAACATCTGTATTACCACATAAATAAACTACAATGTATGGCTCACCAAATAGTAGTGATAAGAAATATAAAGTTGAGACAAAAGCTGAATGCATTTTAATTGTTTATATAAACTGTTTTATTGCACAACTTTTTATATAGAGTATTTATTTTATTATATTTTTTTATTATGTTGGTTATTTTCAGCTGTCTGCAATGAGTGGAATACCTGTGGAATGTGTGGATTTTGCCAAGCCCCAAGGTTCCTTCCCGTGCGAGACATCTGTGCTGAGTGTACACAACGACCTAGAGTGGAATCCCACTGCAACGGCCCTCGATAGCTGGCCGCTCAACATCACAGAAGACGGCCATGTCATATTCTACAGGTGAGAAGACACTTGGGAACTATGCCTACTGTTTAGCAGCCTTGTCTACTGACAGTTTTAGTGTTGTAGAAGTAGAGCTAAATTAGGTTTCAAATCCAAGCTTATCCCAAGTCACGTTGCTTGATGGAGTCCAAATCTCTAGTAGTGGTACGAACAAATTGATTGTAGGACCTAGTTGCAAAGTGTATGCCTATTGCCTACACATGAGAAGTTTGGGAATACATAGATTAGATAGTCGGAAATATTTTAATATTTTATGTTGACCATGATATCGCGATATTTACACTATAACCCTACACCATATCAATATCAATAACGATATATCGTAAAAGTTGCGACTGTATGGCACTTGCATGGCACTCTTTATGCGAATATGGTTTGTACCATTGTTATGTTCATTTTATTGTACAAGGTCCACATTTCTGTTTTCAGAGATAGTAAAGAAGAACTCAAAGAACTTACCAATGAAGAGCGGAAGGAACTAGCAAACAAGGAAGGAATCAGTTCAAATAGATACTACAGCAAGGTTACTACATATTCACCACGTAAAGAGCGAGCCCTAAAGATATACCTCGACACGTCGTCCAAGAGACGTGAGGAGCTGGAAGTGGACTGAAAGAGTGATACCCCAATAAGGTTAAACGTGCGCTACTTGCGACAACGGTAATTTACTTAACATTTGCCATTCTGCGTTTTTGTTGAGATGGTAACTGTACCAGTAATTTTACAATAGAAGCTCTGCTTTTACGGGTGGCATTTTTAGTTTTTATCAACCTGTTTGGAGCTTTTTGAGCTATGCCATATCATTATGTACAGGAATACATGCGAAACAAAATGTAATTATTTATTGGTACGCGATTTCATAAATACTGTATACATTAGCTTTTATATCAAAAATTTCGTAACATTAGCTGCGTGTAGAAATAATGATAAGTTCAGGGCCTGTCGTTACAACCTCCCCATAGTCACACGTATGACGTTTTTAAGAGATGTGATATGGAAAAAGATTGCTGACTATTATTGTGAATAGCTTCACTAATTTATATAAGATGAACTACTTGCTACTTCACTTTTTACTTTACTACTTCACTGTATCAAATAAAAGAAAACCACTCAAACTATATAGTCAAAGACTCTGCTAGGGATTACGCATAATCCCGGATACGGTACTATAGGGGCTATTAGGGGGCGACATTACTTACTTTAAGCGATATCTACGTGGTTATAACTTGCTATTGGCTGATTGCTGTGGCAGACCACGTGGAACACTCAAAAGTGAGTATTGTCACCGTGACAACTTTTAGGGATAGTCGATCAGTTTGTAAAAACCAGTATTTACCTTTCATTTATCCTGCAGTTAACTTATTTGCCTTAAAATTTTGTGTATTGCGTCGTCAATACGCTAGTATGCAAGCAATAGTTCATTTTTCTCCACAGCAAGTTCTATGAATAATGTGCGTAGCAGCTAGAAAGCAGTTGCAAGTGGTCTACTTTGCAACCAAGATAAACTAGAGTGATGCCAGGCTGCCATTACAAATGAAGAAAATGCAGACATCTTGTAATTGTTTTTATAATCACAGTTCAGATGTGTTTTGGGGTCTGCTTTTTTGTAAAGGAGTAGGCCTGACCATATGGTAAAATCAGTGTCACTACCACATATGGTCTTCCTTACTGTGCACTGTATTGATATTGCTGGGCTTGCTTTCCTATATATTGCTATGCACTTAAAACATTTTATATACTTTGTAAATTATTGTACTGGATTCATAGTTTTTTCTTGTTTGCTACTTAAAGATAAAAAATAAATGTACAGTGTTTCCATTTTTTTAAAGTATGTATTTCCTCTTTGTACATGTCAGATAAGAACTCTTTATCATCATTAATTACTCTGTGGTAGTTGCTCATTCCAAGCCATGTTGATAGTTTTGCAATATTTTTCCATGTCAACTACTCTGGTCATTCGTTGTAAGCCTGAGACGTGACACAAAGGGCACCACACACATGTGACGTGGGGAGATGAATGGTTACTGCTTAGGACGATGCAAACCGTTATCGTGCGCCGTGTTTGGTATTCGTGCAGTTGTGGGCCAGACCTTCCACAAACAGACCCTCGTGTTTCGTCGACCGTTCCTCGTGTCGTCACTTCTCGTATCAAAGAATGCAATACCTAAGTTGAACATCTGGTGTGTGAGTGGTGACATTTTCTGTCCCAACAAAGGGTCGTATGCTGTCGAGGAGTGCTACCCCATACTTTCAGTTGTTTTGATTCGATTTCAATGGTGACCGGTTGGTAGGGACTACACCGAATGGTATTTTTACTAACCAGACGATCGTTCAGAAAACCGGTTTTCAACCAAATACAGTATAGAATAAGTATTTGCTAAATTCCCGTGAAAGTCAACACACAATAATGATGAAGTATTGCCTCCCTTGAACTCCGGCTGCAGGAACTGTATTTATTAGTTGTTCTGTGGGATATCTGGACAATTCAACATGTGATAGTGAAGGGATGTCGTCGTCGAAATCATTGTCACATGATGGATAAGCCACGACAAGTACGTAGAATTGAGTAATTGTTGTAGGCTCTTGCGAACGGATGTAGGATAGATACCACAGTCTATCCTCCTACAGGACAGGCTATATTTAATATTCTTAATCACGGTACTTGTATTTTCGAACAATCGATTTACGAAACAAAAACCGGATTGACACTTAACTGATTCCTAACCGGTTACCAATTATTTGATGTAGTCCCCACCGGTTGGTACTGAATTTTACGTGTATAAGGGCTGTGCGAGACCTATAGTATGTACGTTCTTAACTGTAAGGGTACGAAAAGTGGGATGTTCGTTATGATAGGTCCACTTTCTTGAACCATTTAAATTATCACTTATGCATTTAACCTTCTTTTTTATGCATTTTGGCTAGTTTCGTGTTTTCTTCTTATGGACCCTATACTGTACACAGAATTTACTAATTATTATCAACAAAGGGTAAATAGCTTAGGATCTTGTTACTAATGCTGTGCCTTCTCATTAATATGTCTCCATAACTTGTTGTAATATACTAGTTAGGCATAATATGGCAAACGTGTGCCCTGCTTAAACTTGGTGTGCATCATTTTGATTGTTACTTTAATAATAGAACATTCAAAATTTTATTGTGCTTGTCACCAAAAATTTTTGATATTGTTTCTTGATCATTAAAGCACAACTTTCAATTTTCTCTCGTTTCCTGAACTTTGATGAGTAAAGGTTTGCCACTTGGCTCTATTACTGTCAATTGGTTGCATGTTCATTTACTATATTATTTTTAAATTATCTCAATACACATCTTGGTTTGGACTATAGACTCTTTATCATGTAATATAAATAATATATAGTAGCCTACTGTACAAAAATCCAACATAATCCTGCAATACATCGAAGACTCTATCTTTGCCTCAAGCTAGGGCAATAAAACTACTTGTTCATATGTTCGCACAGCCCTAAGCCTCTGCATGCGTGGTTTGATGGGTGGGTGATGAGACGGGTAAGGCTTGGAAGAGTAAGCAAGCATCATTCTTTTGTTCTAACTTTCATGATTCTTAAATCCTTTTACATATATTTATATCTATCCTTGCACAATTTAAATTGCAGGAAATCTGGTCGTCGTTAAAGTTTGTTTTTGTTGTTTCCGTCGAATAATGCAACTGGTGTATGCCTGCATTCTGTAAATAATATAATATATATAAATACATAATATGCGAAGTGTGATTGCCTTATACTTGTTTGGCACGTGTCAGATGAAATAATAATTATAATAATAATAAACGATACGATGATAAAGATGATCGGAGTTTAAAAATGAGTGATCTACGCCTTTGGCTTTGCTGAGTACCCATTTGTAAAAGTATTTTTTCTGTTATCTTGAGTTTTATTAATGACACTTTTTCAAAAATACCGGTACATTACCTTGTAGAAATGCTCCTATTTTACTGTCGAGTCAATATGTATATTTATAATTGTGAATAAAATGAAAGTGAATAGTGACTGGTTTCTTGTTACTTCAACTCCCCATACTCATCCACCACACATTTACACGCCTCAAACCTAGTTCTGCCAACTCATCAGTTATGTTCCCATACTCAACTTTGAATAATGCATAGTAGTAAGGTAAGTAACACATGATTAGCCCACCCTTCGAGCGGAGCCGACTCAGTTGGGTTCGCTGAGAGAGTGGAAGTCGAGTGGTGTCCCTTGATGCCAGTTTACTGGATTGTACAGTTCAGGGCCGGCTTTAGGCGTAAGCGACGTACGCGATCGCGTACGGCGGCACAATTGCATAGGCGGCACTTTGGAGAAGTGCCGCCTATTTAAAAAGTAATTGAAGACAATGATTGAATAGAAGATTTTAAAGTTACAAGGTAATAACACATTTTACATGACGGGTTTTAGCAATTGTACAACATCCCTTATTTACACCTTGGAGGCTTGGAGACTGTGGTTTGGTTTTGGTCCAAAAGTACGTGACTTTTTTCAAATACGACGGCTTTACCCAACACTCATTCTCCATTCATCCTTCGCTTTATTGAAGGGTTGATATGTTCCATGAGGTGCAGGCGAAATATTCCGAAACTAACAGGCATCAAATTTGTACCTAGGCCCTACATAGGCGACATACACGTGTTTCCAAGACCCGCAACCTGTGCTAATCAGTCATCACTATTGCATTCTGTTAGTATCAGTTGTTTCTTTGCTCGAGTAGGATGTGTTTTTCTTTAATTTAAGAAGTGTATACATGGATAGAAAACGTAAAAAACCTTCGGGAGACGCCGACGCAGAGCACGATCTCGAGGGCGAGGATGACGGGACGGAGATGGCAGACATTCGGGATGACGGCCTCCTGAATACTCGTGATATAGGTGAGGGGTGTACTCGGGGAGGGCGGGCCATGATGGTGCTTTTTGCCTTGCTATACGTCTTTTAGAAAGCAGGGTACGCCTCAGTACTTTTCATAACATTTATCGGAAAATCACATTTTTCTTGTAAAGTTGTACAAGCTACATAAGGTAATTTTTGACAGTATAAGTTTTAGAGGTGTTTTGTAGGCATATTCAAATGCAAATTATGTAACGTGTATCAATCCAAACTATAGCCTGGCATAATTATGTCTTAAATATTATTATTACGTATAAAAATATTAAATAAATATTAAATATTATTAAATATTATTATTACGTATATATTTGTTCTAGTTTTTTTTGTATTACACAGAATGCAATTATTTCTTCTAAAGGATGCATAGTCGTCCCCTACACCTAGGGGCGCCCATTGTTACCAAGGTAACAGTTGTTTCCATGTTATTTCCCATAAACAAAACAAATCCATAGCAACAATGGGTGCCCCTAGGTGTAGGGGCCGACTATGAATTCCATCCTTTTGTGCTTGCCAAGTAAAATATTAAAATAACACAACCAGTACTTACATAAAGGCGCATTCACAATTAGTTTGAAGGCGTATGGTTTAAGGTATAAGGCGTAGTGAATTGCAGAAATCTCAATTCTTACGACTTGAGCTTTACGACGAGCCAATCACTGCAAAGTATCTCGCACTCCATAAACCATACGACTTAAACCATACGCCTTACGCCTTAGACCTTACGCCTTAAAACTGATTGCAAATGGGCCTTTCCCTTCAAGTAGTTCATAAAATAACTCGCTGATGACACATAAATAGTTGTACATGCATAGTTGTTAATTGTATGAGTTGGGTGCCCTTATATACTCTTAAGCTTACGTTGATAATTACTCATTTCACATAAGTAAATTCAAATAAAAATAATTGTTCATTACTCATTTATTTTACCTGCTTCCTTCGCACCAAATTTTTCATACATAAATGTGTAACGCGCGAGACTCTGGTGCAGGAGATCGCTGGTTCAATACCCACCACTGGAAATCATAATCAAGTTTTGCCAATGTTTTCTACCGCCGTTGGGGTGGATGAATCCGCTCAAACTTCCCGTGTCCATTTTATCTAGTTATTCCTCACAATTAAGGCATGAATTATATCCAGCAGGCTTCCTCAGCAAAATAATACAAAAGCCTTTTGAAGTTTCTTGTTATCTCATCTTTAAAAAAATAGGTGATTATCAACATGCTATACTGTCAGAGGAAATATATCATATTATAGGCGGCATTTTCACTTCCCGCGTACACGAGATTTTACCCTTAAGCCGGGCCTGGTACAGTTCACACAGGGTTTCCAATTCTGAGAAGAAAAAACTAGCACATTTCTGTGTTAAAGGGCTTTGCTCATTACTGATTGATATTCCAAATGATTTTTTATATCACTGAAATAATAATAAATACAATAAATAAATGCTAGAAAACATTGTGGTGAGATTGACGGGTTCTGCAGCACGGGCTCTAAATCAAATTGGCACAGTAAAATTTTCTTTCTAGTGTCAATATCAAAAGCTATGTTTTAAGGCAGTTTTACTCACCGTAGTTGTGAATTAGTCTGAACCCTCCGTTTCTTTTTTTTTTTTTTAGCTGGTATATCAACCTCGAACTCCGCTCCGACACACTCATTCATTGTCTATGCAACTTCCCCAAACATTCTGGCATGACTGGCTGGGACCATGCAGCTGTACTGATAAATTATGATAAGCTATTCAGACAGTTTTAAAAAAAATCTAATTTGAATAAAGTATAACCTAGAATGTCAATACCTGGAATTTTTAGTATTTTAGTAGCAGTGGCAAACCGTTACAGCAGATTATGTTCAGTGCATCACGCTCCTATTCACACTCATTGTTTACGCACATGATACAATGATATTACTGTGTGGGCATGGTTTACGTACAATCTACATCGCGCTCGCCTAGCGAGTTACAAACAAGAACACTGGTCGCCTGTGCGGGTATGACGTCATGATCCGAGCTCGGACGTTAAGGCTGGTCCACACAGATTTTTAAGACATACGAATTAAGGTTTAACGCGTAGTCGTAAAGTTGGATCATAGGAAACACGTACTGACGTTCACACAAAGTTTTAGTTTTAAGACGTTGTTTTCATTGTTGTTTTTAAAACAACGTCTTAAAACCTTATGCATGATGTCTTAAAAATCTGTGTGGACCGCCTTAACCCGAGCCGTGCGAAGCGCCTCGCACACTGGATAAGGCACGAAGACGCGGCAACGACGTCATAATCCGAGCTCGGACGTAACCCGAGCAGTGCGAAGCGCCTCGCACACTGGATAAGGCACGAAGACGCGGCAACGACGTCATAATGCGAGCTCGGACGTAACCCGAGCAGTGCGAAGCGCCTCGCACACTGGATAAGGCACGAAGACGCGGCAACGACGTCATAATGCGAGCTCGGACGTAACCCGAGCAGTGCGAAGCGCCTCACACACTGGATAAGGCACGAAGACGCGGCAACGACGTCATAATCCGAGCTCGGACGTAACCCGAGCCGTGCGAAGCGCCTCACACACTGGATAAGGCACGAAGACGCGGCAACGACGTCATAATCCGAGCTCGGACGTAACCCGAGCAGTGCGAAGCGCCTCGCACACTGGATAAGGCACGAAGACGCGGCAACGACGTCATAATCCGAGCTCGGACGTAACCCGAGCCGTGTGGATGCGCCTCGCACACTGAATAAGGCACGAAGACGCGGCAATGACGTCATAATTCGAGCTCGGACGTAACCCGAGCCGTGCGAAGCGTCTCGCACACTGGATAAGGCACGAAGACGCGGCAATGACGTCATAATCCGAGCTCGGACGTAACCCGAGCCGTGTGGATGCGCCTCGCACACTGAATAAGGCACGAAGACGCGGCAATGACGTCATAATCCGAGCTCGGACGTAACCCGAGCCGTGCGAAGCGTCTCGCACACTGGATAAGGCACGAAGACGCGGCAATGACGTCATAATTCAAGCTCGGACGTAACCCGAGCCGTGTGGAAGCGCCTCGCACACTGGATGAAGGTTTCCGCACACTAGGCTGGCACGTCACGACGTGACCTGTCAAAACGACGATAGAAAATAAACGAACCTCCGCACACCGACCCGTCATGCGAAGGTGCCGTGACATGACGGCCTAGTGTGCCTCAATGGAAAGTTGGAAACAAGGCTGCTAAGCTACCTCCTTTTCAACAAATCAACGATGAGTAATCTCCTCCTCATAGAAGTTTATTTGCTTGTCACTAGATTGCATCTAATCTATTTTGACTAAATAGACTAGGACTGCATGGCTAGACTGCATTCTGGTGGCAAGAAAATAAACTTTTATTAGGAGTGGTTTAGCTGTCAATTTTCATTGTTGTTTTATTGTTATTATTCATCAATGGCGCTGAAAGGAGGTTGCTTAGCAGCGCTATCTATGCTAGTTTTGTTTTTTGAACTAGCATAGATAGCGCTGCTAAGCAACCTCCTTTCAGCGCCATTGATGAATAATAACAATAAAACAACAATGGAAATTGACAGCTAAACCACTCCTAATAAAAGTTTATTTTCTTGCCACCAGAATGCATCTAGTCTATTTTGAGTGCTCTCAAAGTGAATTTAATTCATGGGAAACTGTCCTGAAGGAGAAATTGGGCTTGCACTGCGACGTTTTCCCACTCGCAGCGCCAGCGGCAGCGTCGTTCAGACCAAAGATTACAAACTACTACTAGGGAAGATATCCATATTATGGGAATTCATCTGCCCATGTCCAGGCGACATTTTTTAAGTCCGACGTGTAGTTCGAATTCTCACCGCAAGAACTCGCTCAGACCATTTGAAAATCTATCTAGGACCCTTTTTTGATTATCATCACGGCCCTCTAACAATACACAACAATAAATATAAAATCAAGGTTAGTAGATGACGGTCTTGTATGCATCAATGAACCTTGATAGAACCATAGAACACTTGAAAACTGAGTTTTAATTGTTGTGTATTGTTGTCATTGAAGATTTAGAAGACCGTCACTCATACTTTTGAGATGCCAGAATCGAGTTCAAATATATCCCGCCAGACGGCAACGAAGTTCAAACGTGCTGAGCTAGCGCTCCTTGCGGTGAGAATTCGAACTAGTGGTGAGACTTGGAAATTTTCGACAAAACTCGCGCAGATATTTTTACACGGCGATGAAACATCCTCCCTAGTTTGTAGTCTTTGTAGGGTGCCCAGACGTCCCGTTTTCGGCGGGACAGTACCGATTTTCAGCTGTGTGTCCCGTGTCCCGCCACACTTCCCGGCGGGACGCACCTTTGTCCCGATTTTTCGAAAATGCAAAATTTCAGATTTTGAATTTTTCAAACTTCGCGCTTACTACCTTGTATTCCTTTCTTTATCAAAAAATGGACAAGTACGCTGTCAGCCAGAGCACGCTCTCCTTCTGACATAATTGGAAATACTTGGAAGTGGCCACTACCCGCTGCCCGGCCGCCGCCGTTGACAAGTGGCAGCTTGTTTTGTTTGTTTTCTTCTCGCTCTCGCAAGGGCAGGAGCGCGCATGTGTAATTCGAGTTAATTTTTCGTTTCGTATCAACAGTTTTCGTGTGTTGTGTAAAATGCCGCCGCCTAAACGTTAGTGTATTTTCAATGACAGTATTAAGAAGGACTTTCCTTATCTTGTTAAACACGAGTTTGATGATGACAAAGTGTTGTGTACGATCTGCAAGGGAACATTTTCAAAAGACCACGGTGGACGACACGACAACGAAAAACATGCATAGAGACAGAAACATAAAGAAGAACTGCTAGCACGTTGTAACTGTTATTTTGCCCAACAATATAAAATATTCAAAACTGTATCAACATTTCTCTTATTCCCCCCCCCCCCTCAATCCCAACCTGCTAGACCACCAAGTTTGAAATATTCGTACTCGTCCCGCTTTTTCGGATTGTAGATCTGGGCACCCTAAGTCTTTGGTTCAGACCCTCAGACCATTATAAATCCATGCTCAGACCATAGATATAAATAATGCTCAGACAAAGTCTACTTTATCTCCGCATGAACGAACCAAGGTCCACTAGATCGCTATTAGCGTGCGCAAGGTCCACTAGATCGCTTGTAGCGCGCGGTGCGCTTCGCAATTACTCCGCTAGGAGTAAATCCAGTAGACCTTGAGCGTGCGCGCAGCATGCGCGAAGTTCGACGACACCCCGCTAGGGGATTTAGTGGACCTTGTGAACGAACGCTCAAGGTCTGCTCATTTGGTCTGCTTGATCTCCGCCTGGCGGAGGCTCGTCGAAAACTTGGGAGCTCGACGAGCCTCCGTTAGGCGGAGAACAAGCTGACCTTGCACTCGCAGCGCCAGCCCCCTTCAGACCCAGAGTCAAGGTCTACTTGCTCTCTCAGCAATGAAGCGCTCAAGGTCCAAGGTTTGTCAATGCCCATGGTGGAAGTTCGATAAACCAACGAGAGACGAGCCCTCGCTAGGGGATTTACGGACCTTGCTCAAGGTCTACTCTTTGAGTTTGGAGCCATTATAAAATAAATAAATGTATGACCAACCTACTACCTAGGAAGCAGACCAACCCACCATGAGGGGTCGCGGAAAGCAGAACTTTCTTTCTAACCTCTTTGCACCCTACAGCAACTATCTTTTGTCACGTTGTTTTGTGTTTTTCCGTCGTTGTCATAGCCCAAGTGCACAAGTCTCGGCCCAAGCCTTGGCTGTCAATTCAAAATTATCAAGTGACTAAACCTATTTTTAAGAACTTCTACTTGTAACGCCAAAAGATGAGGGGGTTAGCTGTGGTGACGTCAGCCAACTACCGGCCGGGTGGAGGGAACAGTAAGTATAAGCATGGTTGCTTGTTGGAAGTGTACAAGTGTGTAGGTAGCTCCTAGCACAAGTAGGCCTAGCACACGAGCTACATTGTAACAATAGGCCTAACCGATAGAGGTGGCTCAGCGCAGCGGTAAGACGCGAGACTGGTCGCCGGTTCGATTCCGGCCACCGGCAGTCCTGACTGTAGTTTTTTCTCGGTCGTAAAGACGAATGCTGGTCGGGATTGAGTCCTACTATCAACCCTCGGACATTCCTTCCCAATCACCCTAATATACCTAGTTTGTGTTTGTCCCCTGAAGAGGGGCACATCAGATACCAAAGCTGGTGTACACTCTCAGTGGCGTCGGAACAGGGGGGGGGGCAAGGGGGGCATTGCCCCCTCCCCCCTAAATTCCATGCCATGGAGGCAAAGAGGAGCAGATTTAAGATTTGAAAACATATTATATGTATGTGGTCCTCACGGTTTTGTGCCCGAACAACTTACTGGGAAAGTAACGTCGGATTATATTCTGTCATTCCAGGAAGAAGCAACCCAAAAACACAAAAGTAGGATTGTTTATCGATTGTATTGTTTTTATGACAAGATATCATCTCAAAACGCGTTTTAGACCATCAAACATAATTCAGGGCGGGTTTATACATATACAAACCAACTTTTTTATCCCGTTTTGTTTACTATTACGACTGACTCTGGATGGAATTGCCCCCCCCTTATATCAAACACGTTCTGACGCGCCTGTACACTCAATAGGCCCTAACAGGGATTCCTACGAAAAATTATTATTATTAATACGCCTAGGCCCTACATGTAATTTGTAAATTGTAAACACATTGTGTTGAATGTAGTTCTGTAATGTTGGTATCACTTTAGTAATGGAGGTTCTCTGTTGAATAAAAAACGTGAGTACAAAAAGTGATACAGTACACTCCACAATTACCCAGATCTGTTCTTAGGTGTAGGCCTAGGCAGTATCTACAGCGCTTTTGGTCAGCACTGAGAGCCAGTCGACGTCCACATCTGGTCCCATGGTTACAGAAAGATGCATGGTGATCTAGTGCAGCGGGGTGCCATGACGTGGGAACTGTGCGCGGTTGTGATGCAGTGACGTAGGTCCTAGACAACACCCCAAGCCGCGGAGATGGCCAATACCGTCGCCGAGGAGTTCGAACTCTTCTGTAAATGCTCTTGCTTTAAGACTCTCCTCCAACATCATCGTAAACTGTGCGACACCATCGGCATCAAACCGTCCAAAATCAATGAGTTCTATCCAGCATTCAAGGTAACCGTCTCATTCTTTCCTACTATCCATGCTCTAAGCCCTCAACCACCCCCCCCCCCTCCCCCACGCCATCGCAAGGTCCTCTCCTCTCAGAAATGGGAAGCCTCCGGTTTCGAATTAGAGGACATTTCTGCATCTGGGCCTAATACCCAGTATCCATTTCTTGCCGCGGTGCAAGCTGATGCGCGGTGACCAATCAAAACTTCCCTTCCAGCACCGCGACAGAAACGCTGCGATTGGTCACCGCGCAACAGCTTGAGAGACATGGGAAACGGGCATAAATCCCCTGCGGAGTCTCTCGTCAAAACCCATTTCCACAACGTTAAAAATGGCATGATCTTCAAATGGAGGAGCATATTATTGTGGAAAACAAATGAAATTACTTGCTTTGTGCGTTTTACTCGAAGTACAAGATTGTTTTTCAGCATTTTCTATATTATATTATTCTTACGTAATGTCTCCTTTCGTCGCCAATAACCACTATGTTGTGATCATCATCGTCTCATCATGATCTTCATCATCATCTTTATCATCATAGTCATCGTCATCATAATTCTGTCGGTGTACGGAAGTGCGTTCTGTCCATGCGTGCAGTCCCAGTTCCAAGCGTGGAAATGGACGAGCTTCTGGGAGGCGTTCGACAAGAAGGCGGGTCTGCCGTGCTACGGGGGCGGCCGCGCGTGCGCAGAGACCAGTGTGCTGGTGGTGGGCGCAGGGCCGGTGGGACTGCGCGCAGCCATCGAGGCGCAGCTGCTCGGAGCCAAGGTCGTTGTCATGGAGATGAGGGAGATGATCTCGAGACACAACGTCCTCCATCTGTGGCAGTTCGTGATCGAGGACCTGAAGGCGCTCAACGCCAAGAAGTTCTACGCCAAGTTCTGCGCGGGCGGCATTGAGCACATCAGTGAGTAAAGCTCACATGTCACTACTCTTTGCGATATCAAAATATTTAGATGAGCCAGAAACGATTAGCTTCAGAAAGACTATTATTATGGAACATCATTCTATAACTCAGATCTAGCTCCATATGGAAACACAATGGAAGTCTTTGAAATATTACAGCGCCGCCGCATACTATGTAGTAAAGAATACAACTATTTTGAAGAGGTTTTGTTATAACGAGCAAAGCCACTCACTACTCTAACATACTCCTCCTATGCGAACGTAGTAAGAACATCATGATCTTTCTGTAGGAGCTACGATCAATCTACCTGATTCTTCTACTGATAAACCCACTTGGCGTAAACAGATCTCGAATAAAAGGTCAAACGAACGACCAATTATTCTAGATCGGAGTATATTCGAGTACGCGGCCAAGGAACGACACGTGACGGGCGGGCTGACGGATCACGTGTGTGCTTTCTCTCTCCGCAGGTATCCGCCGCCTACAGTTCATGCTACTCAAGGTCGCCCTCATACTCGGCGTCGAGGTTCACGTGGGTGTCGGTTACGAGGGACTCAACATGCCGACCGACGACGGGGGTAAGCTGTTCATCCCCACTCTACACCCAAGGCTTATCACAACACTGTACCTTCCTTTCCCCGTCGGGGCCCCAGGGTAGAATTTGGCCCAAGGTGAATCTGCCATTCGTAAGATGCGACGACGAGAAGTTTCAATTTACCCTTTCTACAGTTAATACCTACCTCGTTAAATCGAACTCGGTTAATTCAAACTAGTGTTGAAGTCAAAGCATGGCCAAGGGTCGATTCGGTGGCGGGAGCGTTAATACCTCGCTAATTCGAACTCGGTTAATTCAAAGTAGTGAATATTGAAGTCGTAGAAGGTTTGGGTATAATTGCGTCACCATGTGTTACCTGTTTCTGTGCCGCAGCGGTGGGTTGGCGGGCGAAGACGAAGCCGGCAGACCACGTGGTCTCCAAATACGAGTTCGACGTCGTGATCGGTGCGAACGGAAAGCACCACGCCCTCCAGGGCTTCCGGCGGAGGTCGTTCCGCGGCAAACTGGCCATTGCGATCACGGTGAACTTCGTCAACGGCCACACCCCCGTCGAGAATCAGATATCCGAGATAGCCGGCGTCGCGGCCGTCTACAAACAGCAGTTCTTCGCCGACCTCGCGCAGGCGACGGGCGCCCGGCTCGAGAACATCGTCTACTATAAGGACGAGACGCACTACTTCGTCATGACCGTGGCCAAGGAATGTCTGCTGGAGAAAAAGGTCTTGCTTAGCGTAAGTAGTCCGGTCGAGGTGGGTCCCTCTCGTGGTGACCGGTGCCCGCAAAGAAAGCTTTCGTGCATCTCTTTTGTTATTACTCGATTCATCTCATGTGGCCTTCTCAACAAATACATTCTCAATTCTTCTTCATACTTCCCGGCCCTCTACAACGCTCCCTAGCCCCCCCCCCCCCCCTTATTTGGATGTGCTTATGACGACCTTGGTCCCCGTTTGGGCCCAGGTTAGAATGTGGTCCATGGTGACTTCACCAATCGTAAAAGGTTACTAAATGAGGTCCTGCCCTTTCCCTATCTTCCTCTTAACTGCTTTGAATATCAGTCCTTCTATACTTGTCCCATTCCACCAGTAACTCCCCGACGTTAAATGACCTAGTTCTCAAGAACGTCACTAAACACAAACAATCAAATAGCGTGGCGGGTCAAGTGGTTGACTGGCAAGCGTGTGTTTCAGGACAACGCAGATCCCGTGCTACTGCTGTCGGCACAGAACAGGGACACGGCCGCGTTGGAGCAGTTTGCGGTGGATGTTTGTCGGCACTGCACCGAGAACAAGCTGCCCAGCATGGAGTTTGCGCTGACGCACCACGGGGCCAAGGATGTGGCCATGTTCGACTTCACGCATATGTTTAGCGCCGAGCACTCTTGCCGTGTGGATGAGAAGGGCGGACGTCGGCTGCTGCAGATGTTAGTGGGAGACAGCCTTCTAGAGGTGAGCTGGGGGACACACGGCCTTCTAGAGGTGAGCTGTGGGACACACGGCCTTCTAGAGGTGAGCTGGGAGACACACGGCCTTCTAGAGGTGAGCTGGGGGACACACGGCCTTCTAGAGGTGAGCTGGGGGACACACGGCCTGCTAGAGGTGAGCTGGGGGACACACGGCCTTCTAGAGGTGAGCTGGGGGACACACGGCCTGCTAGAGGTGAGCTGGGGGACACACGGGCTTCTAGAGGTGAGGTGGGGGACACACGGGCTTCTAGATGTGAGCTGGGGGACACACGGCCTTCTAGAGGTGAGCTGGGGGACACACGGCCTGCTAGAGGTGAGCTGGGGGACACACGGCCTTCTAGAGGTGAGCTGGGGGACACACGGCCTGCTAGAGGTGAGCTGGGGGACACACGGCCTGCTAGAGGTGAGCTGGGGGACACACGGCCTTCTAGAGGTGAGCTGGGGGACACACGGCCTTCTAGAGGTGAGCTGGGGGACACACGAACTGCTAGAGGTGAGCTGGGGGACACACGGCCTTCTAGAGGTGAGCTGGGGGACACACGGCCTGCTAGAGGTGAGCTGGGGGACACACGGGCTTCTAGAGGTGAGGTGGGGGACACACGGGCTTCTAGATGTGAGCTGGGGGACACACGGCCTTCTAGAGGTGAGCTGGGGGACACACGGCCTGCTAGAGGTGAGCTGGGGGACACACGGCCTTCTAGAGGTGAGCTGGGGGACACACGGCCTGCTAGAGGTGAGCTGGGGGACACACGGCCTGCTAGAGGTGAGCTGGGGGACACACGGCCTTCTAGAGGTGAGCTGGGGGACACACGGCCTGCTAGAGGTGAGCTGGGGGACACACGGCCTGCTAGAGGTGAGCTGGGGGACACACGGCCTGCTAGAGGTGAGCTGGGGGACACACGGCCTTCTAGAGGTGAGCTGGGGGACACACGGCCTGCTAGAGGTGAGCTGGGGGACACACGGCCTGCTAGAGGTGAGCTGGGGGACACACGGCCTTCTAGAGGTGAGCTGGGGGACACACGGCCTGCTAGAGGTGAGCTGGGGGACACACGGCCTTCTAGAGGTGAGCTGGGGGACACACGGCCTTCTAGAGGTGAGCTGGGAGACACACGGCCTGCTAGAGGTGAGCTGGGGGACACACGGCCTGCTAGAGGTGAGGTGGGAGACAGCCTTCTAGAGGTGAGCTGGGGGACACACGGCCTTCTAGAGGTGAGCTGAGGGACACACGGCCTGCTAGAGGTGAGCTGGGGGACACACGGGCTTCTAGAGGTGAGCTGGGGGACACACGGCCTTCTAGAGGTGAGCTGGGGGACACACGGCCTGCTAGAGGTGAGCTGGGGGACACACGGCCTGCTAGAGGTGAGGTGGGAGACAGCCTTCTAGAGGTGAGCTGGGGGACACACGGCCTGCTAGAGGTGAGCTGGGGGACACACGGCCTGCTAGAGGTGAGCTGGGGGACACACGGCCTGCTAGAGGTGAGCTGGGGGACACACGGCCTTCTAGAGGTGAGCTGGGGGACACACGGCCTTCTAGAGGTGAGCTGGGGGACACACGGCCTTCTAGAGGTGAGCTGGGGGACACACGGCCTTCTAGAGGTGAGCTGGGGGACACACGGCCTGCTAGAGGTGAGCTGGGGGACACACGGCCTGCTAGAGGTGAGCTGGGGGACACACGGCCTTCTAGAGGTGAGCTGGGGGACACACGGCCTGCTAGAGGTGAGCTGGGGGACACACGGCCTTCTAGAGGTGAGCTGGGGGACACACGGCCTGCTAGAGGTGAGCTGAGGGACACACGGGCTTCTAGAGGTGAGCTGGGGGACACACGGCCTGCTAGAGGTGAGCTGGGGGACACACGGCCTTCTAGAGGTGAGCTGGGGGACACACGGCCTGCTAGAGGTGAGCTGGGGGACACACGGCCTGCTAGAGGTGAGCTGGGGGACACACGGCCTTCTAGAGGTGAGCTGGGGGACACACGGCCTGCTAGAGGTGAGCTGGGGGACACACGGCATTCTAGAGGTGAGCTGGGGGACACACGGCCTTCTAGAGGTGAGCTGGGGGACACACGGGCTGCTAGAGGTGAGCTGGGGGACACACGGCCTGCAAGAGGTGAGCTGGGAGACACACGGCCTTCTAGAGGTGAGCTGGGAGACACACGGCCTGCTAGAGGTGAGCTAGGGGACACACGGCCTGCTAGAGGTGAGCTGGGGGACACACGGCCTTCTAGAGGTGAGCTGGGGGACACACGGCCTTCTAGAGGTGAGCTGGGGGACACACGGCCTGCTAGAGGTGAGCTGGGGGACACACGGCCTTCTAGAGGTGAGCTGGGGGACACACGGCCTGCTAGAGGTGAGCTGGGGGACACACGGCCTGCTAGAGGTGAGCTGGGGGACACACGGCCTGCTAGAGGTGAGCTGCGGGACACACGGCCTGCTAGAGGTGAGCTGGGGGACACACGGCCTGCTAGAGGTGAGCTGGGGGACACACGGCCTGCTAGAGGTGAGCTGGGGGACACACGGCCTGCTAGAGGTGAGCTAAGGGACACACGGCCTGCTAGAGGTGAGCTGAGGGACACACGGGCTTCTAGAGGTGAGCTGGGGAACACACGGCCTTCTAGAGGTGAGCTGGGGGACACACGGCCTGCTAGAGGTGAGCTGAGGGACACACGGCCTGCTAGAGGTGAGCTGGGGGACACACGGCCTTCTAGAGGTGAGCTGGGAGACACACGGGCTTCTAGAGGTGAGCTGGGGGACACACGGCCTTCTAGAGGTGAGCTGGGGGACACACGGGCTTCTAGAGGTGAGCTGGGGGACACACGGGCTTCTAGAGGTGAGCTGGGGGACACACGGGCTTCTAGAGGTGAGCTGGGGGACACACGGGCTGCTAGAGGTGAGCTGGGGGACACACGGCCTGCTAGAGGTGAGCTGGGGGACACACGGCCTGCTAGAGGTGAGCTGGGGGACACACGGCCTGCTAGAGGTGAGCTGGGGGACACACGGCCTGCTAGAGGTGAGCTGGGGGACACACGGCCGTCTAGAGGTGAGCTGGGGGACACACGGCCTGCTAGAGGTGAGCTGGGGGACACACGGCCTTCTAGAGGTGAGCTGGGGGACACACGGCCTGCTAGAGGTGAGCTGGGGGACACACGGCCTGCTAGAGGTGAGCTGGGGGACACACGGCCTGCTAGAGGTGAGCTGGGGGACACACGGCCTGCTAGAGGTGAGCTGGGGGACACTCGGCCTTCTAGAGGTGAGCTGGGAGACACACGGCCTGCTAGAGGTGAGCTGGGGGACACACGGCCTGCTAGAGGTGAGCTGGGGGACACACGGGCTTCTAGAGGTGAGCTGGGGGACACACGGCCTGCTAGAGGTGAGATGGGGGACACACGGCCTGCTAGAGGTGAGCTGGGGGACACACGGCCTTCTAGAGGTGAGCTGGGGGACACACGGCCTTCTAGAGGTGAGCTGGGGGACACACGGCCTTCTAGAGGTGAGCTGGGGGACACACGGGCTTGTAGAGGTGAGCTGGGGGACACACGGCCTTCTAGAGGTGAGCTGGGGGACACACGGCCTGCTAGAGGTGAGCTGGGGGATACACGGCCTGCTAGAGGTGAGCTGGGAGACACACGGCTTGCTAGAGGTGAGCTGGGGGACACACGGCCTGCTAGAGGTGAGCTAGAGGACACACGGCCTTCTAGAGGTGAGCTGGGAGACACACGGCCTTCTAGAGGTGAGCTAAGAGACACACGGCCTGCTAGAGGTGAGCTGGGGGACACACGGCCTTCTAGAGGTGAGCTGGGGGACACACCGGCTTCTAGAGGTGAGCTGGGGGACACACGGCCTTGTAGAGGTGAGCTGCGGGACACACGGGCTTTTAGAGGTGAGCTGCGGGACACACGGACTTCTAGAGGTGAGCTGCGGGACACACGGCCTTCTAGAGGTGAGCTTCGGGAGACACGGGCTTCTAGAGGTGAACTGGGGGACACACGGGCTTCTAGAGGTGAGCTGGGGGACACACCGGCTTCTAGAGGTGAGCTGGGGGACACACGGGCTTCTAGAGGTGAGGTGAGGGACACACGGCCTTCTAGAGGTGAGCTGGGGGACACACGGGCTTCTAGAGGTGAGCTGGGGGACACACGGGCTTCTAGAGGCGGGCTTCAAGAGGTGAGCTGGTGGACACTTGGCTTCTAGAGACAACGTTACACATCCTATGTGTGCAACGTTGGTAACGAGGGCACTTGTTGCAGCCGTTCTGGCCGACGGGGTCCGGGTGCGCGCGCGGGTTCCTGGGCGCGATGGACGCCGCCTGGGCGATCAAGAGCTGGAACAACGGCCAAGCGGACCCCCTCGTCGTGATCGCCGAGCGAGAGTCTGTCTTCCGCGCCCTACCGCAGGCCGAGAACACCAACCTCAACAAGAACTACGCCGCCTACACCATCGACCCGAGGACGCGCTACCCCAACGTGAACCTGAAGCGCGTCAAGCCCGACGACGTGAGACACCTCCACGTGCTCGACGGACCCGGCATCGCGGGGCCTCCGCCCGTCGAGGCCGGCGCGCCGCAACAAGATTGGGTGTTACAAGGTAGGAGCCCTCACGCCTTGGGCGCCGTGTCTCGCAAGGTGTTGTCGTCATAGATTATTATTCTTTCATCTTTTCTTATACCCACAATTGACATCTTATGTCATCATGTATTTTCTGGTAAGCCAGTAGAGATGGAACTCCTGTTCCCTCCGATCGATGCCACCCGGCATTTTGAGTGTTGACCCTTTCATCCTTTTCATATGTACACTCAAAGAGATGCCTCCTGTCTTGTTCTCCGACCCCACACATGAAGTGACGTATGTGACAAAAATAAGAAGCCGAATCTAGTTGGATGTCGTCCTCAGCCTCCGGTGTTGCAGTGATGCCAAACAGTACGTCTGTCGGCAGGCATTGTCAGCGCACGTTCCAAGCACGGCTAGTGCACCACTCCATGCAAAGGACAATGACATGGAATGGAAGTATTGGTTAATCTTGCGGTGAATTTCGTTGAAGTATAGGCCGCGTAGAGCGACCATATCTCTTCTGAAAATGTTACAGCTCAAATTGCAATTGTCACGGTGTTGCCATAGCAGACATGTGTGTTGCCTGGTATATGAGACGTGTGACGTACGTTGCAGACAATATGCTCGTGGACGATGTGGACGACGGCCGCGCGGCCGGAGAGGTCGACATGTCCGACGCCGGCGTCAACATGCCCAACGTCGACGAGGAGGACTACAGAAACTTCGACATCAGCTTCTCGGGGGACTTGAACGACACGTTCGACTCTCGACTCAACGACGACGCCGACTACGCGATGCCTTCGTTGGACGGGGACAAGGCGACCATTGGCGGAGTCCTCACGCAGCTGGGCCTCAGCACAGACTCTATGTTGACGCACGGTGAGCTGCACACCTCTGTCTTGTAGCCCGACCCCAGGGTGTCGGGGGGGGGGGGGGGGGGGGGGGGGGGGGCAAGCAGAACATTGGTTATTAGTAGTAATATGTTTAGATTGATTACTGCTGATAGGCTTTATAGGCTTTCA
The DNA here is from genome assembly GCA_945910005.1 of Isoperla grammatica. Classification (NCBI taxonomy): domain Eukaryota; kingdom Metazoa; phylum Arthropoda; class Insecta; order Plecoptera; family Perlodidae; genus Isoperla; species Isoperla grammatica. The sequence continues at coordinate 47,242,291 of OX246739.1, forward strand.
TGGTGTAAACAACACTCTTTTAGTTCTATGAATATTTTTAGACGTTTAAAAGAGTTTGAAATGACCTAAAGAACGGTTTTTAATTTGTCTTTCTATGACGAAAACAACGAGACTTACGAGTGTAACTGTAACGAACAAAGAAACTTGTACTCTTAGAAAGGAATTCGAGGGTCTAGCTGCTTCAAGTATATCACATTCCAATCATAATTAAAGGGAGTAAGGCCGTAAGGGGTAGTTAAACGGGTACATTTTCCCGAACTCTAAAAATGGGTGTCTCCAAACGAAATGATATAGCGTCAGTGTTAAAGTGGGTCGATATGAGCTGGTATGCATACCGTTACTAAAATAACCAACGGTATGCTATACCAGCACTTATTTTCATGGATTTTAATATGCATATTACTAATTATGATGAACGTTTTGCTGTACTTTGTATTTTATATTTGCTCATTCAATGTTTTTATGTAAATATTTCAATTTTTTTTCACCACAAAAGTATTATTTTAGCACAGGTCCTCAACTCAATCCCCTTGACCTATCTCCAAAGCCACTCAAACGTGTTCGTGACAAAACATCCTACACAAATTACCTGCGGGGCAAAACTGGGGGCCCGCGCCTCCCAGACCCCCGGCGTTTCCACTTTACAGCAGTAGTGCACAGCAGTAGTGCATAAACCAACCGTTACATCTCCGAGTCCACTTTCCACTGTATGACGTATGACATGTACGTATGAAGCAAATACGTACTTCTCGGTGACGCACTAATATGCCAGCGGGTCATGGAACTCATTTATGTACATTTTTTAAAACTCTCTTTAACTCTCGCTAACCCCATGTTAAAATTACCCCGGGGCTAACTCCTACCCCCGCTTTCCTGCATAATTCGGAGACAATAGCTTTGTTCGTTTGTCCTGTGATCATTACTCCAGGAGTACGGTATTACGAAAACCCCGTTTTTCTGTCCTGGAGTAAGTGTGATGGGAGTAGCTGCGACAAGTTCTTTTGTCCAGTGGTAACTTACTACAACTGTGATGGGAGTAAGGTTTTTACACCTGCTTCCCGAGTAGGAGTAGGAGGAACAACTGAAACGATCTCAACTGTGACAACTCTGTTTTTTTGTTTTGTCCAAGTGGGAGTAACTGTGATTTCTACTCCCATTTCCGTTACAATGACGTATTTCCGGATTACTCCTGGCGTAAAATACTCCTGTTGAGACAAGACAAACGAACAAACCTAATACTTAGAATTTAGAAATGCCGCCATTTTGTCAATGCCGATGTGTATAGTTTCACAAATGTCACACTCACATTTTAATTTTTTAATTGGGAATATCCACCTTCATGGGTACGTTATTTTATGTGTTTATTGAAGTTTATAAACAATTTTGTGTATTTATAGTATTATATAATAGGTATATTAGCTCATTCAATGAGGAAGGATGTGGAAATGCGAGGAGGGGACTGGAATCAGGGCCGGCTTAAAGGCTCATTCACGATAAAAACTTAGTAGTAAACTTTAACTTAAACGTAGACGCTAGGTCTTCATAAACTCATTTAATAACGTTTCGTCAAATAAATTCTGAGCATGTTTCGGCTCCGTTTTCGATTTAGCTAGCCTAGGCCTTGCGGCTGGCGCTGATTGGTTCTTTCTTACTGTTAAGTTTATTTTTATTTTAAAGTTTGATCGTTCCAAACTTAACCGTAGCCCAAAACTAAGTTTAAGTTTTGGTCGTGAACAATCGTGTGATCTTCCATAAGCCAAACCTTACTTTAAGTTGTAAGTTTACGGTTAAGTTTAATCGTGAATGGACCTTAAGGCGTAAGCGACGTACGCGACCGCGTACGGCGGCAAAATTGCATAAGCGGCACTTCAGAAGTGCCGTGCCGCCTATTTAAAAAATAATTTAAGACAAGGATTGAATAGAACATTTTAAAGTTACAAGGTAATAACACATTTTACATGACGGGTTTTAGCAAAGAGCGTGCCAATAACTTATTAAAAGTTTTATTGTACAACATCCCTTATATACACCTTGGAGGCTTGGAGACTGTGGTTTGGTCCAATGAGGCTATTAACGAAGTACGTGATTTTGTTCAAATACGACGGCTTTACCCAACACTCATTCTCCATTCATCCTTCGCTTTATTGAAGGGTTGATATGTTCCATGAGGTGCAGGTGCTTTTAAACAAAACTTAACTGGCGAAATATTCCGAAACCAACAGGCAGCAAATTTGTACCTACATAGGCGACATACATGTGTTTCCAAGACCCACAACCTGTGCTAGTCAGTTATCACTCTTCACTATTGCATTAAGTTGTTTCTTTGCTCGAGTAGGATGTGTTTTTCTTCAATTTAAGAAGTGCATACATGGATAGAAAACGTAAATAACCTTCGGGATGGGAGACGGCAAAAAACAAAAAGCTCGGGCAGAAGAAGCCCTTATTTTAAAGAGTACAATGTCAAAATGTTTGATCGTTGGTGGGGGGGGGGGGGGGGGGGGAGGGGGCGCTGACAAACATGAGTCTCACGTTGACGCCGACGCGGAGCACGATCTCGAGGGCGAGGATGACGGGACGGAGATGGCAGACATTCGGGATGACGGCCTCCTGAATACTCGTGATATAGGTATTGTCCAGTGGTGTACTCGGGGAGGGCGGGCCAGGATGGTGCCTTTTGCCTTGCTACGTCTTTTAGAAAGCAGGGCACGCCTCAGTAACTTTCATAACATTAATCGGAAAATCACATTTTCTTGTAAAGTTGTACAAGCTACATAAGGTAATTTTAGGCAGTATATGTTTTAGAGATGTTTTGTAGGCATATACAAATACAAATTATGTAACGCGTATCAATCCAAACTATAGCCTGGCATAATAATGTCTTAAATATTATTATTACGTATATATTTGTTACATTTTTAAAAGTGTATTACACAGAATTCAATAACTTCTTCTAAAGGAGCATACTGCATAATACTACTTGTGCTTGTCAAGTAAAATATTAAAATAACACAAACAGTACTTAGATAGAAAATCAGACCAACCCCTTTCAAGTAGTTCATAAAATAACTCGTTGGTGACACATACATAGTTGAACATGCATAGTTGTTAATTGTTTGAGTTGGGTGCCTTATACTCTTAAAATTACGTTAATAATTACTCATTTCACATTAGTTAATTTAAATAAAAATAATTGTTTTTAATATAATAAAACATAACAACATAAGCTGGAACTACTCATTTATTTTACATGCTTCCTTCGCACCCAATTTTTCATACATAAATGTGTAACGCGCGAGACTCTGGTTCAGGAGATCGTTGGTTCAATACCCACCACTGGGAATCATAATTAAGTGTTGCCAATGTTGTCTACCATCGTTAGGGTGGATGCTAAGGGATGAGTCCGCTCAAACTTCCCGTGTCCATTCTATCTAGTTATTCCTCACAATTAGGGCATTAATTATCCCCGAATAGGTTTCCTTAGCAAAATAATACAAAAGCCCTTTAAAGTTTCTTGTTATCTCATCTTTAAAATAGGTGATTATCAACATGCTATTGTCAGAGGAAATATATCATATTATAATAGGCGGCATTTTCACTTCCCGCGTACACGAGATTTTACCCTTAAGCCGGGCCTGACTGGAATGTAGTTGAGGGGGAAGAGTGGTGGCAGGATAGAAGAAGATGGAGAGGCTTTTCTTTAATGCCGACCCAATGCAGAGTTGGTTGTGGCAACAGATGATGATGATGATGATATATAGTAGGTCCTACATAAATGTAGATATGTAGTTTTATTGAGTATTTTGTCGACGTTTTGTGGTTATTGGACTGTTTTTGAATGTTATTGTTTTTATTTTGCCTCGTTTTTCAACAATGTGTTCCTTCGATCGGTGGCTCAGTTGCTGACTCCTGATTGGCTGTTGGCTAACACCGGGGTTAAGTTTTCAAATGTATCATTTACGTCAAGAAAATGTACACTCGAATAAATATTCGCTGCGACCCGCGTAGCGTCTTGTGTACACCCAACGGTTTAGCCGCGGTCGCTTAACACCGAAGTTAAGCAACTTCGAGCTAGGGCAGGTGGATGGGTGACCATGCAATCTCCTCTGAAACACTAGTTACCGTTGGTTAGAGCAGATTGGAGGGTTCGATAGCTTGTGTAACAGCTTCGTTCTTCTCGTCAACTGCTCGGCAGTCCAGGTTAGTGGAGGAACCTATATGACTGGTCAAAGTTACACCATCCTTTCGGATGGGACGAAAAGCCGATGGTCCCCTTGGTACTTTTCGACAGGAGTAGGCTACGTACCGGTACCAGGCTTCCTCTTCTCCCTTCCTCACAAGTTATTGTGAACAAAGTGTATTCGAGTATTTGGATTTGCGCTAATTGTTAACGGGCTGGTCTAATAATGTGCCATGAAGAACGTTCGTTGTGAGGCAACGGTCATGTTCATTCCATTTTTAATTATATAAAATAATCAGACTCATCTACCTGCATGAGCCAAAAAAATGAAAAAAATGTAAATTTACTGTTAAAATTGCCTAAAAAACATTTGGCTACAAGCAGCATGTGAATAACTTTTGAACGCGAGTTCTCGATGTTGGCAACCATGCTCGTGAACCGTTCCACGCCGACGTGGGGCGTAGACCTGGTCAGATGAGCTTCCATGTAATCGAGTGAACGTCCTGAGTAGAAGAGAAAATGTCAGACCAGACCGACCCGCCAGACCAAGAAACACCGCCAGCCGACGAAGCAGAGGTTCCTCCACCGCCGGAAGCCGAGCCGGTGGTGGAACCGCCACCCCCGACTGAGGATGATGAAGCACCAACGGACGTCGGGGTTGCGGAAGATCTGCCACCACCAGAAGAGGCACCCCCAGAAGAGGTTCCACCACCAGAAGAGGCACCCCCGGAAGAGGTTTCACCACCAGAAGAGGCACCCCCGGCAGAGGTTCCACCACCCGAAGAGGCACCCCCGGAAGAGGTTCCACCACCAGAAGAGGAACCACCAGGAGATGCACCACCGGAAGCCGAGCCGGAGGAGGAACTAGCAGAGAATGTGGAGCCGGTATCGGATGACGCGAGCCAGGCGGTGGAGCCACCAGGCGATGCCCCGTCGGAGAGCAGCCCTGAGGAAGCTAAGCCGGAGGAAGGAGGCGATGAGCAAGTGTTATCGCCCGCGACAAGCAGACCGGAAGACGGAGGCGGAGAGTCGAGACGTGAATCTACGGTAAGTGAAATTCGAGCTCTCACTACTCAGCAAATCCTCGAGAGGCTCCAGAAGTCGTATACGAAAGCATGTAAAACTCTTGAGGTTATAGGAGATATTCAAAGACGAGAGAGTGTCTTGAAACTGGAAGACCACCAAATGGAATTGATAAAAAAGTTCACCAAATTTGAAAGCCATCTGGAGCAGCTTGGTCTGGCAACCGAGATGGAAACGCAAACATCGAAACACTCTTGTGAAGATAAATCAGTGCCTGGTGACGAGTGGAAACCACAAGATTTGTTGCCACAGGTAATAATTTGCGGAAGGGAAGAACGACAGGGGCCAAAAATCATTGTTTGTGATTCTTACAAAAAAGCAAGTAATAAAAGAAGTCCAGCTCAACGAGAAATAGAACGATTATTAAAGATTGAGAAAGAACTCAATGACAAATGTGAACTCATGAACGAAAAACTAATTATGAAGGAATCTATTGTTGCCTGTCTTCGGAAGCAAGTCTGCAATCTCCAAAAAGAAAACTGCATGTTGAGATGTCAGTTATCAAAGTCAGGTCAAACACCGCCTGCCAGAGAAGTTAGTCAAGAGATTGAACCAGTTCCCGGCACAGAGACAACTCCTCAAGTCTCAAGTATGGGTTCTGTAAGGGTTTGCTCAGTTTGCTCACCGTGTCCAAATTTGAAAGGAAACTTGCCTGTGGTAAAGGAGGAGTCGCCATCAAGTGACGCTGGTCAGGAAAACCAGGCGGACAGGACATCACAACATGTTTGCCCCTCAAGATGCCCGTGTTTCAAAGCAAACTTACCTGTCGTGAAGGAAGAGTCTGTAAGGGTTTGCTCAGTTTGCACACCGTGTCCAAATTTGAAAGGTAACTTTCCTGCGATAAAGGAGGAGTCGCCATCAAGTGACGCTGGTCAGGAAAACCAGGCGGACAGGACATCACAACATGTTTGCCCGTGTTTCAAAGCAAACTTACCTGTCGTGAAGGAAGAGTCTACAATAAACAACGAGAACGTATGTCCCACGACGTGTCCTTATTTTCACATAAACGTGCCCACTACCGAGGAATGTCGGGAAAATGCGAAGACTGGGCCGGACATAACAAATAACGAGATTGAGGAGGAGGAGGAAGAGGTTGAAATACAAGAACAAAGCCTAGAGGGTAGTAAAGGAATAATTCCACTAGATTGCAAAAAAGAACCAAATGGCGAGGTATGTCAACCATGCTCAAAAAAAGAGGATGGCAAGAAAGGTCAACTATGCATTTGCATAAAACCTCAAATGAAACCACTAACGTGTTGCGAACTGCAAGAGCTCACTGCTTTAAAGAAGGATTCCAACGACACAATGTCTGAATTGACGACTCTACGTAAGAAAATTGTGAAGTATAAAGAGGTCGCGGAACAGGCTTGTGTGGCACAAGAGAAAGCCGAAATCGAACTTAAAAACATGTCCAAGAAGATCAAGTCGATGGAAGATATGATGACGCTTGTACCGAAGGAGCAGATGATGGAAATGGAGCAGCAGATTATCGTCGCAAAGGAGCGCTTCACGGAGTCACAGGACGAGCTGGAAGAGCTGCGAGAACTGACGGAGCGCCAGACGACTGAGCTCGAAGACTACAGGAGCAGGTTTATGCAATCCCATGAACTGGTAGAAGAGCAGAAGGGCCAGATCGAATTGCTGGAGCTGGAGATCAGCCGCATCAACGAGAACGTGGCTCTTGAGATCCAGCACTTGAAGAAAGAGTTCGAGGTGAGGTTGCAGGCGTTGGCTCCGCTTCCCGATCTGCTGAAGGCGACGCAAGAGAAGCTGGTGGAGCTCCAGCAACAGCACGCGGACACGGAGCGTCGCTGCGAGGACTTGGAGAAGGAGTTGGAGTTGGCCAACGAGAAAATGCGCGAGTACGAGGCGCGATTGGGGGACGAGGGGAGCGAGCTGCGTGAAGAAATGAAGAAGGTCGCCATGTGGGAGGAGAAATACAACCTGTTGCAGCAAGAGAACGCGGACCTGAAGAAGAAAATTGAGGAAATGGAGGAGACCGAGTCCAATCAGAAGAAACGTCTCATGGAGAAGCTACACGAGGTGGCACAGCTCGCTGCGACGCTCGAGATGCTGCGCGTCGAGTCTGCGCGGCAGGTGTCGCGCGCCAAGGAGCGCGTCGACTCGGTGTATCAAACGCTGCAAGCGCGGGTGGTCAATCTCGAGCAACAAGTGGCTGAGAGTCGGGCGGCCGCAACGACGGCGCGCAAGGACCGCGAAAAAATACGTCAGGGGCTGATGGGCCAGATTGATAGTCTGAATGAGAACTTCGAAAAGGCGCAGATCACGATACGGACCCTACAGGAACAAGTCGGCTTCTTCAACGACAACAACTAACACTTTGTATTATAGACCTGCTTACAGTCAAATCCAATGTAATAATTTATATACTAAGAAAGATGTAGTAAACACACGTTCTAGAGATAATCGTCATAGTGTCCATTTTAGTAGCGTCACCTCCTTGTGGCCTTGACCCGGACGCTCGGGGGGATGCCCGCGACGCTCGGGCGGTTGGGCGATGCACAGCGAACCTGGCGGGCGTTGAGACAAGTTATTCGGAGCAGACGGACACATTGATAAAGTGGCCGTACAGCAACCTTTCTGAGGTTGGAATTCATAGTCGGCCCCTACACCTAGGGGCGCCCATTGTTACCAAGGTAACAGTTGTTTCCATGTTATTTCCCATAGACAAGACAAATCCATATCAACAATGGGTGCCCCTAGGTGTAGGGGCCGACTATGAATTCCAACCTTCACAGGCGAGGAATCCACCCTCACTCGTACACAAGCAGCGATCGGTATTTTTGGGGGCTTGTCTCGGGCGGTTCGCTGGTTGGCTACGAGCTCCTCGCCTGTGACGAGAGCATCGGGACGATAGTCTTGGAGCGAGTATAGTCGTCCCCGTTCCCAACCTCTTGGGGCGCCCGTAGTTGCCACATAGTAGTACTTCATGCATGCTATTTCCCATATAGAAATTAAACAAATCCTTGGCAACCACAGGCTCCCCCAGGGCCCAGAGGTAGGGAGACGAATATGAATTCCACCTTAATCAGTGATTGGCTCAATGTGAGCTTAGTGGATTTTTGAATGCATGATTAAAGTTTTTCAAAAAATAGCTACCTTTCAAATCGTTACTATGGATTCAATCACGCATGTTTGTTTGCTGTGTTCACTGCACACAAACACTCTCCAGTGGAACGGTCACATTTATGATTAATAATATTATCTTAAATCTACTTACTGCCTCCAGCCAACTTTCGGTCAATTAACTGAAGAATTAAGACCGTGTCCTTAACGCAGAAAACAAATTGGAATTAAAAATGTGTTTTATTTTGTTTGACCAGCTTAAAGTTATTTTGACAGCTGGTGTGCATTTTTTATTAATATTTTGTTGTCTACCACTATCGGGCACATAACGTTGGGGGGGGTGTTTAGGGATCAGGGACAAGCTGGACGAAAGGGGAGGAAAAAAAGAAAGGGAAGGACGTGAACTGCCTTTCGTCTGGCTGCTTTACCTGCTCGGTTCCCTACCAGAAGCATACGCTTCCACTGCGCTCGGGATCACTCAAACTTGTCCACCACGATAAAGAAGACCATGGGCAGGACAAGGTGTGCTAGTTGCTATTTTGCATCGCCCTCTATATTACACGGACCGCGCATTGAGCTCTCTTTAATTGATGTCGACTGACACATCTTGCTTCCAAACCCTTTGCATGCCTTGTTTACAAAAGTGTATTGTTGGGTTTCAAAAGAAGTTTCAGTCTTATCAAAATTGTTTGTAATGAAAATATGATTCAAATTAAACAACACGTTTTAAAAATGCTTGCCGTGAAAGAAGAGTCTACAATACAGAACGAGAACGAATCACAACTGACCTGTTCCACGAGGTGTCCTTATTTTCACATAAACGTGCCCACTACCGATGATGAATGTCGGAAAAATGCGAAGATTACGCCGGACGTCACAAATAACGGGATTGAGAATGTGGAAATGAAATACAATAACAAAGCCTAGAGGGCAATAAAGGAATAATTCTACTAGAATATGGCAGAAGAACAAAAGGGTGAGGTATGTCAACCATGCCCAAAAGAAGAAGATGGCAAGGAAGGTCCACTATGCATTTGCATTAAGCCTCAAATGAAACCACTAACGTATTGCGAACTGCAAAAAGAGCTCACTGCTTTGAAGCAGAATTTCAACGACACAATGTCTGAATTGACGACTCTTCGCCAGGACATTGTGCAGTATAAACAGATGGCGGAAGAGGCTTGTGTGGCACAACAGCAAGCTGAAATTGAAGTTAAAAACATGTCTGAGATCGTCAAGGCCATGGAAGACAATCGCTTGGTGACGCTTGTACCGAAGGAGCAGATGATGGAAATGGAGCAGCAGATTATCGTCGCAAAGGAGCGCTTCTCGGAGTCACAGGACGAGCTGGAAGAGCTGCGAGCACTGACGGAGCGCCAGACGACTGAGCTCGAAGACTACAGGAGCAGGTTTATGCAATCCCACGAACTGGTAGAAGAGCAGAAGGGCCAGATCGAATTGCTAGAGGTGGAGATCAGACGCATCACCGAGAACATGGATCTTGAGATCCAACACTTGAAGAAAGAGTACGAGGCGAAGTTGGAGGCGTTGGCCTCATTTCCCGACCTCCTGAAGGCGGCGCAAGAGGAACTGGCGGAGCTTAAGCAACAGCACGCGGACACGGAGCTTCGCGTCAAGGACTTGGAGAAGGAGTTGGAGTTGGCCAACGAGAAAATGCGCGAGTACGAGACGCGATTGGAGGAAGGAAACGAGGAGCTGCAAGAAGGAAGGAGGAAGCTCGCCATGTGGGAGGAGAAATACAACCTGTTGCAAAAGGAGATCTCGGAACTGAAGAAGAAAATTGAGGAAATGGAGGAGACCGAGCTCATTTTACAGAAGCGTCATATGGAGAAGCTGCACGAGATGGCGCAGCTCGCTGCGACGCTCGAGATGCTGCGCGTCGAGTCTGCGCGGCAGGTGTCGCGCGCCAAGGAGCGCGTCGACTCGGTGTATCAAACGCTGCAAGCGCGGGTGGTCAATCTCGAGCAACAGGTAGCAGAGAGTCGGGCAGCCGCAACGACGGCGCGCAAGGACCGCGATAACATACGTCACGGGTTGCTGGGACAGATTGAGAGTCTGAGCGAGAACTTCGAAAAGGCGCAGATTACGATACGGACCCTACAGGAACAAGTCGGCTTCTTCAACGACAACAACTAACACTTTGTGTTATAGGCCTGCATACAATCAAATCCAATGCAATAATTAAAAAAAAAAATATACCAAGAAACATGTAATAAACACAAGTTCTAGAAATAATCGTCATAGTGTTCATTTTAGTGGCATTACGTGTCTCCTCTACTGATTGGCTTGAGTGCTTTCATTGCTGGGGTGCTTGTTAGCTCATTGTGCCCAAAGTGGAGTGGTGTGTCCCGTGCGGGTGGAGGGGGGGGGGGGGGGGGGGGGTAGACCACCCTCTTCCCTTCCTCAACTAGAGATTAGGCCTAATACAAAGTTTGTATATCAGACGGGGAACAGTGGCGGCTTGTCGAGTTTGAAATTGGGAGGGCATAAATCAATTAACACAAAAAATAGCCTCCATTGAGACTTCGTTTCATTCAGAGGGGGCACGTGATCATGTGACCTTATGCGCGAGCAGCCACTGACGGGGAAGGGATCTCTTATTATTATAAGTGAGTGAGATAAGTGATCATGTGACCTTATGCGCGAGCAGCCACTGACGGGGAAGGGATCTCTCATTATTATAAGTAAGTGAGATAAGTGATCATGTGACCTTATGCGCGAGCAGCCACTGACGGGGAAGGGATCTCTTATTATTATAAGAGAGTGAGATAAGTGATCATGTGACCTTATGCGCGAGCAGCCACTGACGGGGAAGAGATCTCTTATTATTATAAGTGAGTGAGATAAGTGATCATGTGACCTTATGCGCGAGCAGCCACTGACGGGGAAGAGATCTCTTATTATTATAAGTGAGTGAGATAAGTGATCATGTGACCTTATGCGCGAGCAGCCACTGACGGGGAAGAGATCTCTTATTATTATAAGTGAGTGAGATAAGTGATCATGTGACCTTATGCGCGAGCAGCCACTGACGGGGAAGGGATCTCTTATTATTATAAGTTGGTGAGATAAGTGATCATGTGACCTTATGCGCGAGCAGCCACTGACGGGGAAGAGATCTCTTATTATTATAAGTGAGTGAGATAAGTGATCATGTGACCTTATGCGCGAGCAGCCTCTGACGGGGAAGGGATCTCTTATTATTATAAGTGAGTGAGATAAGTGATCATGTGACCTTATGCGCGAGCAGCCACTGACGGGGAAGGGATCTCTTATTATTATAAGTGAGTGAGATAAGTGAGTTTGTAGGGAATTCAACTGAACACGACATTTTTAACAAAAAGCTTAATTTTATTCATTAACAAAATATTTATGCCTGGTACAAGTGCAGCCAATCTCTAATTAAAACGACAACTTCAAAATTTACAAATTTACAGATTCATCAGTTAACACACACAATGTTGGAGATTAACACTTTAGAAAGTTGTCAAATCAAGTTATTTAAAACTTGTGGTTCTTTGCAAGCTATCAAATTAATACAAAATATGTGCATTTGCTCGCTCCTGCAACATGACTAGTTTAAAGGGGCCTTTGCGTGCAACATTCAACATAAGATGAAATTGCCACTGTCTGTGTGGCCATGTTTTGCCACAGCGGCACTCTTCTGAATACCACTGATCAACAACAAACGTGAAGAATAAATAACCTTGCAAGATTGCCTACCTTGTAAGAAACCCAGAAGTTACACACAAGATAACATTACTACATTATTCGATATGAATACTAAATATGGCAAGAACTTGTCCCAAGTCATGGGTTTGTGTTTTATAGTTTTCAATGGCAAACGTTTGTTTTCTGTCGTTTGAATAACAACCGGTTTTAACAATTTAATCACTTTTGTGTGGTACTTTAAGTTCAAGTTCATTACTCGATCAGGTCTCAATCCGCTATCTGTGGACAAACATTGTGGTGACTCAAACCTTGTCGCTACTTGCACTCCATGCTTCCACGTTACCTTGACTCAAGTCCACAATCTTCTGCCGACCTATACACCTCTGCCTGTCGTACGAGGCGACGCTACGCGAGGGAATGCCGGCGCGGGCGGGTCTACGCCAGTTTCGTCGAGACGATTATCTTTCAAATCACCACGCTCAGCACTTTTCTGTGTCGACCATTATGTTGTCTTCCCGTGTGTGGACACACAACTTTGAAACACAGAGTCTTGAACCCAGGGTTATGGCCTGCTGAATGGTGGCCAAGAGTCTTGAACCCAGCGTTATGACCTGCTGAATGGTGGCCAAGAGTCTTGAACCCAGCGTTATGACCTGCTGAATGGTGGCCAAGAGTCTTGAACCCAGCGTTATGACCTGCTGAATGGTGGCCAAGAGTCTTGAACCCAGCGTTATGACCTGCTGAATGGTGGCCAAGAGTCTTGAACCCAGCGTTATGACCTGCTGAATGGTGGCCAAGAGTTTAGGAAACATACTCTGAATGAATGTGACAATGTGTCTCAAGAACTATATTAACATGTGTAAAGTGAACGGGACCCAAGTGCTATAAACGTACACATAGATTTGGACAACGCTTGATCCATCACTTAAAAACAAGTGGAATTTGATCGATCGACCGTATAAAACAACTGCGTTTGAAAATGAACACGCAACTAGAACTTCGTTTTGTTCAAGGGAATCCCTGACATAAAACACAAAGACGTTTAGGACAACGGGAACATCACAAAAGCACGGCAGTCACATTAGATGCGGGTTGTCCGTGACATAGTCCGCTTCACACATAGTCCGAGGGCACAGTTGAGGTCTCCCCCTCCCCCGCTTCCCCCACGGCCTCGTACGTGCGATCCTCCTCCGCGTAGGCCGTATTCTGGTAGGCGGGCGAAGACTCCTTGTCCAGCTCTGCGTAGAGAGCTTCGCCGTCGAGCGTGTAGTGGTTCTCTACGGGGGCGGTGGGGGCGGCGCACAGCTGCGTGGAGCGCCGGCCAGAGAACCACCCCCAGGTGCCGCCGCCGGGGGGCGGGCCTCCGAGGGCGAGCGTCACCTCCTTGTGGCCTTGACCCGGACGCTCGGGGGGATGCCCGCGACGCTCGGGCGGTCGGGCGATGCACAGCGAACCTGGCGGGCGTTGAGACAAGTTATTCGGAGCAGACAGACACATTGATAAAGTGACCGCCGTACAGCAACCTTTCTCATTCTTTCGTCACAGGCGAGGAACCCACCCCCACTCGTACCCAATCAGCGATTGGTATTTTTGGGGGCTTGTCTCGGGCGGTTCGCTGGTTGGCTACGAGCTCCTCGCCCGTGACGAAAGCATCTGTACGGTAGTCTTGGAGCGAGTATAGTCGTCCCCGTCCCCTATCTCTAGGGGCGCCCGTGGTCGCCACAGCAGTACTTCAAACCAAATTCTTAGCAACCACGCGCGCCTTTAAGGGTAAGGGATGACTGTTGAACCATGGATTGACTCAATCGGAGCTTCATGGGTTTTTCAATGAATGTTTAAAGAGTTTTTCAAAATGGTGGGGGTTGGTGGAGCCCTGACCTATATATTCGCTCATTTAGTACCCCAAGGTACCCCCGCAGTTTTAGGTTGGAATTCATAGTCGGCCCCTACACCTAGGGGCACCCATTGTTGCTATGGATTTGTTTTGTTTATGGGAAATAACATGGAAACAACTGTTACCTTAGCAACAATGGGCGCCCCTAGGTGTAGGGGCCGACTATGAATTCCAACCTTAATACCTTCTATGGTTTGTATTGTTAAAATCGTCACTGTGGATTCACCCATGTTTGTTTGCTGTGTTCTACTGTTCACTCTCCAGTGAAACGGTCACAATTATGATCGATTATATTATCTTAGAGCTACCTACTCCGACAGCCAACTTTCGAAAAATTAACTAAAGAATTAAGCCCCCTTCCTTAACATTCAAACTTCACTATTTCAGCGCAGAAAATAAATTAAGATTAAAAAAAGGTTTTTATTTTGTTAGACCAGCTTCGAGTTATTTTGACAGGTATGCATTTTTGTATTATTATTTTGTTGACAAATAGGTGTCATATGGAATCTCATTTACGGGTTTTAAGTATTAGTTTACATGCACTGCGTGTATTTATTTATAAACGCGGTTTTTGTACTAGGTGACAAAATGGTGGTTTTGGTTTTCTTGCGACGATCTAACTTTGGAGTTCCACGAGCCTCCGCTAGGAGGAGATCAAGTAGACCTTGGGTATCAAGTGGACATTGGTTTTGGATGTCGACTGACAGATCTTCCTTCCAAACACTTTGCATGCCTTGTTTACAAAAGTGTATTGTTGGGTTTCAAAAGAAGTTTTTGGTCTTATCAAAATTGTTTGTAATGAAAATATGTTTCAAATTTTTAAAAATACAAAAACGTTTTAAACTCAAAACCAACAGTGCTTCTTCCGTCGATGTCGTTGGAGTTATAGAACACAGGAAAAAGGTAAGCAAATAACTATAACAAGTAGGTATACACCAACTGCAATCTACAACAGTCTCACTAGCCTAGAAGGTGTTTGTACGTTTGTGTCCAAAGTAGGTTGTATACCGTCGGCCTCGTAGTACGACAGGCAGAGTCAACATGTATATTACTTTTTAAGCACGTAGTTACAATCTCCTGCATTGCAAGTGCAAGACGCGAAGGTAATATCAATATCATAACCTTGCTCTAAACTCTGTTCCAAAAGTTGCAACTTCTCTGTGGATTTGGATTGGAACTTGAATCGCAATTAGTTTAGTTTAAGACAGACTGTGACATAGTAGAGATTGCACCAACCTATAGGCCTACGTTCTGTCTGTCTTGAACAAGGTGCCAGCTACAAAACTCTCTAGGCCTAAACTTCTAACTCTTCTGACATCAAATGAAATAATATAGAGTACCTTTTCTTCTACAAACATTTCTGACACAGTCGATTGCCCAAATTTGCTAAAGAAGGTAGGCCTATACCTTTGCACAGACCTGTCGATCGAACATTGATTGTTCTAATTTCGATTGATCTGTACGGTGGTTAGAGTGGGGCGGTATGAGCCGGCGGTATGCATACCGTTACTGACAATAACGACGGTATGCCACCGGCACTAATGTTTATCGATTTTAAGCATATTGGTGAATTATGTTACTACGTTTTGTTATATTTACATACAAATTGTTATATCAGAGCAGGCCAGATCAAGAAGCTAATTTGTATTGGATAGCGAGAAAAATGAATGGTTGAAAGGTCATCATTGCATAAGAGGGGAAAAAAAATATTTTGTATTTTGTTTTCTAATCCAATGTGTTTAACACGTAAATGCTTCAATTTTTTTCCCCATCTTAGAAGATTTATTTTATAGCATAGTTCCTCAATCCCCCGACCAGTCTGCAAAATTCCCGGTAGAGCAGAACTGGGGGGCCGCGCCCGCGCCCGCGCCCCCCCAGGCCCCCCGGCGTACACGCTTTGTCTAGTTTAGGCCTACACAGAAGTAGGCCTACTGTATTTCGTAACTTCTCCAAGCCACTGAATAATATGTATGAATTATGTTTAGGGCTACTGAGTTTAGTGTTGGTTGAGTAAATGGTTTGTTTATAACGGTGGGTTCGCATGCTCTTGACGTCGGAGGCTAACGTCGGTCGTTGGCCAATCGTAGGCATTTAAGTCAGAGCCAGCGTTGGAACAGATTGCTACGATTGGCCAACGTCCAACGTAAGGGCATGATAACCGGCCATTGTGTTGTGTCCGTCTGTTACTGTACTCACATGTTGAGCCAATGTTCTTGATCCGGCTGAAAAAGAAACAGAGAGTGCGTTAGTAGCGTAGGTAAGGAGCGAGGCGGATAGAGAGCGCCGCTGTAGCCTAGCGTAAGTTGCGAGCGCCATTGATAGAGCGCGACACTTACTTGCGACACTGTAGCAGAGTGATCATGATGGCCGCGCCGATAGCCGCCGACATTATCGACACGATCGCGAGAGTGAACACCCAGCCTAGCTCTTCGGTCTCTGCGGGCACACAACAAACAGTCCATTACGACAGGCAGAGCTACTCAACAACAGTGGTAGGCCCCAAGACAGACAGTTATCAGGCAGACAGTTAGATTGGAACCGATCATTGTAAATGGCGTTGTTTCTAAATACCTTGAGCGGCGTCGATGACGTAAACAGCGGCATCGTCCCTCCACGCCCACGAGCACAGGTCACAGGTGGTTAGGCCGTCGTTGGAGACATTCTCCTCGAGGTAGGCGGGTCGCGGGGGGGGCGGCACGAAGGCGCTCGCCCAGAGCCCCCCCTCGCCGTCGAGGGACAGCGAGCGTAGGGCGTCCTCCTCGGTGACGCCCGCCCACCAGTCGACTGCCGTCGCGACGCTGTGGTTGAGCGCCACCAGCATCGGTAGCATGCCCACCTGCAACGGGACGAGACAATTGTGTCAAACCGAAACGCGAGAGCCGGTTTATAATTCGGGCTCGTGTTTAGTAATCAGGTCGGACCCCGGGGTAGCTCCGCCTGTCGTACGAGGCGACCATGCTATACACAAAACGGGTGGTCTCAATACTTTCCTCGTAACAAGCTTTCAGTCAAGTCTATAAGCAAACTGAATCATTAACGACTTGACGATAGTATGTTAGTATGTCTGTTCGTCTGAGGGGGAATTAATAAAAGCGACTCAATTCAAAGGTCATTACTTATTACTGGCGTGGCAAAAGTAATTGGCAGTCATACTTGCTTCATATTCAAATAATTGAATCCATTATAAGCGTTGTCGTATCCCAAAAACAGGAACTGATTGGTTTATGCGTGTATTGAATACAGTAGGCCTCAACAGGCTACAATATATGTAGTAATACAAAAATCATATTTGTGAGGAACATAAGATCATACATATTTAAAATGGAATTAATTTCTCAATGTGAGTCGTTGGATGGAGGTGCAAGCTAGCCGCAATAGGAAGGGACCACCACAAATGCTGGTTTTTATGCTCAGTCTCCATGTAGAGTCTCGAAGATTGGGACTCTGCCCCCTGCAGACCCCATCGTTTGTCTACTTCCACCTCGTTACAACACGTGCGTTATTACGAGGAGACGAAACCGTTTTGTTACCTAATTGTGTAAACCACAATACAGTTGTGTTCCGTCTCCCGCTCTGTAATTTGCGCGAGCCGAGAACACGAGCTCGTCGGCTCTCGTCCGCTACAACAACCTCACATGAACAGGTTCTGAGCAGCCGCGCTGCGAGCCCTGGTCCCGGCACATAGCTGTAGCCGGGGCGCGAGCCCTGGTCCCGGGTGTACTGTACAACGGCCCTAACGAGGGGCCACGGTGACGTCATCACGAACCAGCTGTTGAGTAGGCCGTAGGTCACCAAATAATAAATAGGGGCCACGGTAAATAACATAAGCCCATATCACACTACAATTGGAATCGTAGACTGGAGTCGCCAATTGAAATCGCAATCTACAATTATCCAATCACACTTGACCAGCTGAAAATCCTAAAATCGTTCAACTAGAACTAGGAAATAAATTCAATAATAATAACTAATAAGACAAGCCTTAAATCACAAACAAATATATAATTAAAGTTATTGGCTCTTTGTTTCCATTAAAGTAGTTGTTGCTTGAGGTTATGTTGTGACAGTGCTCAATACGTATTTAACCGTTCTCTTTCCTGATTGGTTCACGTGACTCGGATCTACGATTCACAATCTTATTTTAGAGCTTGGTCTATAAAAAGATTGCAATCGTAGACTGGCCGAACTGAGCTACTGCGCATGCGCCGCCAATCGTAAGCTCGAATCTACGATTGCAATTGTCAGTTCGGAACCTAATGTGATATGGCCTATATTTAGAAGGTAATTTACGAGAAACTTGTGCAGTGGATTTCCATGTTGTGTTCTTAATTCCATATTAAATCATGATCTTGAAAAGAAGCTATCGTCGTCTCGATGAACCTCACAATCGGGCCCGTCGTGGATGGACGCGGTCTCACCAAGGAGGGAACTGCGGCCGGTCGGTGGAGGCGTGGCCTGTAGTTACCGACCTTGAGCTGCCACAGTCTGACGTCTTCATCGCGGCCATGCGATACCCCATGGTGGGTCGAGAGGAACAAACTGGAGACACGCAACGCGAGTCTTACCACGAGGGGTGGCCAAACAGACCCGGCAGTCTTGCCACGAGGGGTGGCCAAACAGACCCGGCAGTCTTGCCACGAGGGGTGGCCAAACAGACCCGGCAGTCTTGCCACGAGGGGTGGCCAAACAGACCCGGCAGTCTTGCCACGAGGGGTGGCCAAACAGACCCGGCAGTCTTGCCACGAGGGGTGGCCAAACAGACTCAACAGTCTTGCCACGAGGGGTGGCCAAACAGACCCGGCAGTCTTGCCGCGAGGGGTGGCCAAACAGACCCGGCAGTCTTGCCACGAGGGGTGGCCAAACAGACTCAACAGTCTTGCCACGAGGGGTGGCCAAACAGACCCGGCAGTCTTGCCACGAGGGGTGGCCAAACAGACTCGGCAGTCTTACCACGAGGGGTGGCCAAACAGACTCGGCAGTCTTACCACGAGGGGTGGCCAAACAGACTCGACAGTCTTGCCACGAGGGGCGCCCAAACAGACTCGGGAGTCTTACCACGAGGGGTGGCCAAACAGACTCGGCAGTCTTACCACGAGGGGTGGCCAAACAGACTCGGCAGTCTTGCCACGAGGGGCGCCCAAACAGACTCAACAGTCTTGCCACGAGGGGTGGCCAAACAGACCCGGCAGTCTTGCCACGAGGGGTGGCCAAACAGACCCGGCAGTCTTGCCACGAGGGGTGGCCAAACAGACTCGGCAGTCTTGCCACGAGGGGTGGTCAAACAGACTCGGCAGTCTTGCCACGAGGGGTGGCCAAACAGACTCGGCAGTCTTGCCACGAGGGGTGGCCAAACAGACCCGGCAGTCTTGCCACGAGGGGTGGCCAAACAGACTCGGCAGTCTTGCCACGAGGGGTGGCCAAACAGACTCAACAGTCTTGCCACGAGAGGTGGCCAAACAGACTCGGCAGTCTTGCCACGAGGGGTGACCAAACAGACTCGGCAGTCTTGCCACGAGGTGTGGCCGAACATACTCGAGTCTTGCCACGAGGAGTGTCAAATGGACTAAGCAGTCTTGCCACAAGGATGGCCAAACAGAGAAGTAAGAATCTTGCCACGAGGGGTGAACAGAGATGTAAGAGTCTTGCCACGAGGGGTGGCCAAACAGACTCAACAGTCTCGCCAAGAGGTGTGGCCGAACATACTCGAGTCTTGCCACGAGGAGTGACCAAATGGACTAAGCAGTCTTGCCACAAGGATGGCCAAACAGAGACGTAAGAATCTTGCCACGAGGGGTGAACAGAGATGTAACAGTCTTGCCACGAGGGGTGACCAAACAGAGACTAAGCAGTCTTGCCTCGAGGGGTTACCAAACGGAAACTTAGCATTCTTGTCTCGAGGGGTGGTTTAACTGAGACAAACAGTCTTGCCACGAGGGGTTGCCAAACTGAGACACAAACAGTCTTGCCACGAGGGGTGGCCAACTGAGACACAAACAGTCTTGCCACGAGGGGTGGCCAAACTGAGACACAAACAGTCTTGCCACGAGGGGGAGTTACAATCTACATGGCCGGCTGGTTGGATCAAGTCGTGACTGTAGACGTATCCTGGGGGGAGGTAATTCCTTCCCCCAAAGATAATGTAATTATTGTTTGCAAAAATCGAAACGCAACAGAAAAATAAATAATTTCTAAAAAACGAATGGAAAACGAAAAAGAAAACCGTTCACTCATTTTGTGGATGTAATTTATTAATTTACCCCCGTCAGAATTTGACCCAGGGTGACTCTGCCAATCGAAAGAGGCGAGAAATGAGGTAAAGGATCCTATCCTGCTCCTCTCTTCTCCTTTAGGAATTAAGTTAATTCACTCGTCCCTTCTGTTCCAATCACCCCCCGACGTCGTCATGTCCTCTTAGTTGTCGCGTACCTACGTCGTTGAACACCAAATAATCGAAATCAAATTTTCTAAATAAATTTTCCTGCCATGCGTCGAATCGAGTCCCCCCCCCCCCCCCCGCAAGTCGCATACATCCATAACAACACTAACACAACACGCGCCGGGCGTCGTACCGGTAGGCCTACTTCTTCCGAAGTTACTTTAATTTATTATAACATCAAATTATAGCGATTCCTAACTTGTATATGTTTTAATATACCATAAGTAACATTTCAAAATATAGTCAAATAGAACCAATGTGAAATAAACCCAACACTGATTACTGCTATTAATTAGCTAAATGAATAAGTACAACTGATACGACAACAGATCAGTTAATAAACCGAATCCACGTAAAACTTGTTTAGTAAGAATTTGTTTGAATAAAACCATTCAAAATGTTTGCTGAACACTAAAAAATTGCAGTTTATTCTCATGTATTTGCGAGCGAGGGGAGGGAGGGCAAAATGATCACTGCCAGCCCCGTCACTTCTTTGTGACC
Source organism: Isoperla grammatica (assembly GCA_945910005.1). Classification (NCBI taxonomy): domain Eukaryota; kingdom Metazoa; phylum Arthropoda; class Insecta; order Plecoptera; family Perlodidae; genus Isoperla; species Isoperla grammatica. The sequence continues at coordinate 47,263,162 of OX246739.1, forward strand.
ATGCACTTTCATCATTGACAACCCCCCACAGCCCTCCCTCCTGAAATCATCAGTGGATGCGTGACGAGCCAACGGCCACGTCTTGTCCCTGTCCCAGCTCTGTCCCAGCTGTCTCACCGCTGCTGATGGATGCCTTCTTGTGTTGCGCGCGCGAATACCTTGCACGCTCGTTACAAGTTTCTGAACGCTTCGATCACTGTGTGAATGAATAGGATGGCGTACAAAGCGGGGTGGATGCCTTTGTACGCTAGCACGCACTCTTTGTAGCCGGTCTTGTCGAACATGCCACACTCATGTATCGCTCCAATTCAATTCCCACGCGATACTTCCTGACCTGGCGGGACTAGGTTCGATACTCTGTGCACCCCTGCGGGTAGTGTCGGCAGTTCGTTAGGCGTCCGTCGACCTCTCATATCGACGTAGCGCGGTCTCGCTAATATTCGCATTATCATATAATTGAGCGACGACACAGTGTTTCGCACGCCGGTCACCTGTTGATGGTTATCGCGGCGCCCTGCCCGTCGTACGAGCCGAGCGAGCGACACAGTGTTTCGCACGCCGGTCACCTGTTGATGGTTATCGCGGCGCCCTGCCCATCGTACGAGCCGAGCGAGCGACACAGTGTTTCGCACGCCGGTCACCTGTTGATGGTTATCGCGGCGCCCTGCCCGTCGTACGAGCCGAGCGAGCGACACAGTGTTTCGCACGCCGGTCTCCTGTTGATGGTTATCGCGGCGCCCTGCCCGTCGTACGAGCCGAGCGAGCGACACAGTGTTTCGCACGGCGGTCACCTGTTGATGGTTATCGCGGCGCCCTGCCCGTCGTACGAGCCGAGCGAGCGACACAGTGTTTCGCACGCCGGTCACCTGTTGATGGTTATCGCGGCGCCCTGCCCGTCGTACGAGCCGAGCGAGCGACACAGTGTTTCGCACGGCGGTCACCTGTTGATGGTTATCGCGGCGCCCTGCCCGTCGTACGAGCCGAGCGAGCGACACAGTGTTTCGCACGCCGGTCACCTGTTGATGGTTATCGCGGCGCCCTGCCCGTCGTACGAGCCGAGCGAGCGACACAGTGTTTCGCACGGCGGTCACCTGTTGATGGTTATCGCGGCGCCCTGCCCGTCGTACGAGCCGAGCGAGCGACACAGTGTTTCGCACGCCGGTCACCTGTTGATGGTTATCGCGGCGCCGCGTGGCCCTGCCCATCGTACGAGACGCGTTGGAGGGGCCGTTATGTTGTAATGATGATTGTTAATAATTGTCTCCGTCCCCCGGCGTGTCCGACGTCCGGCTGTCGAGGTCACGTGGTCAAAGACGCGGACAATGTGCCGGCCGGACATTGGAGCACGAAGCGCCAGGTTATCAGGGGGAATAAAGTGTAATCCCATACAATACAACCAAGGTTTGTAAAGTCGAGGCCAAAAGCCTGCAGTGTCGTGGAGTTGTGCATGTAAAACTGACCAACATTGTATAGAAGTTTTTGCTCAAGCCAAAATGGCGTTGTTTTATCTGCTGTTCAGTAAAACACGAATGAATGACTAGGTCCGTATTCATAGCCGACCCCCCGCCCAAAGGCAAGGGCGCCAGTGGTTGCAACTTGCAACTTGAAGAGTCATGCATGTTATTTCCCATATAGAAAACAAATCCTTAGCAACTACGGGCGCCCGCTGGGCTAGGGGTCGAACCAAGCCTGTCGAGTGTACGACGCTACAACACGCAAGCATTGTGGCCGAGCGCGACGACCGACCTTTGGCCGCTGGCGGAGATGTTATAAATGAATTCAAATACTTGGATAATATTTCACCGTCTCGGCATCGGCTCAGCGGGGGTTTGCAGCTCATTGCGCATGCGCCACGACCCGAGACGCGCCGCTCCGAGGTTGCTATTTGTTGACTTGGATGAAATCAGTCTTTGGATGGTTCGTTGTTCTCGAATGACAGTCGGTGCGATGGTGAATCTATTGGGATCAACGTTCTTGCAACAAGAAGCTCCTCTGCTGCACTTGGTCGATGGTGCGATCACCGCATCGCGTAGCGGCGAGGTGGGTCCCTCCTCGTGGTGACCGGTGCCCGCAAAGAGGGCTCTCCTGCTCGTGAGATCACTTGTTAGCGGCGAGGTGGGTCCCTCCTCGTGGTGACCGGTGCCCGCAAAGAGGGCTCTCGTGCTCGTGAGATCACTTGTTAGCGGCGAGGTGGGTCCCTCCTCGTGATGACCGGTGCCCGCAAAGAGGGCTCTCGTGCTCGTGAGATCACTTGTTAGCGGCGAGGTGGGTCCCTCCTCGTGGTGACCGGTGCCCGCAAAGAGGGCTCTCGTGCTCGTGAGATCACTTGTTAGCGGCGAGGTGGGTCCCTCCTCGTGATGACCGGTGCCCGCAAAGAGGGCTCTCGTGCTCGTGAGATCACTTGTTAGCGGCGAGGTGGGTCCCTCCTCGTGGTGACCGGTGCCCGCAAAGAGGGCTCTCGTGCTCGTGAGATCACTTGTTAGCGGCGAGGTGGGTCCCTCCTCGTGGTGACCGGTGCCCGCAAAGAGGGCTCTCGTGCTCGTGAGATCACTTGTTAGCGGCGAGGTGGGTCCCTCCTCGTGGTGACCGGTGCCGGCAAAGAGGGCTCTCGTGCTCGTGTGATCACTTGTTAGCGGCGAGGTGGGTCCCTCCTCGTGGTGACCGGTGCCCGCAAAGAGAGCTCTCGTGCTCGTGAGATCACTTGTTAGCGGCGAGGTGGGTCCCCCCTCGTGGTGACCGGTGCCCGCAAAGAGGGCTCTCGTGCTCGTGTGATCACTTGTTAGCGGCGAGGTGGGTCCCCCCTCGTGGTGACCGGTGCCCGCAAAGAGGGCTCTCGTGCTCGTGTGATCACTTGTTAGCGGCGAGGTGGGTCCCCCCTCGTGGTGACCGGTGCCCGCAAAGAGGGCTCTCGTGCTAGTGAGATCACTTGTTAGCGGCGAGGTGGGTCCCCCCTCGTGGTGACCGGTGCCCGCAAAGAGGGCTCTCGTGCTCGTGTGATCACTTGTTAGCGGCGAGGTGGGTCCCTCCTCGTGGTGACCGGTGCCCGCAAAGAGGGCTCTCGTGCTCGTGTGATCACTTGTTAGCGGCGAGGTGGGTCCCTCCTCGTGGTGACCGGTGCCCGCAAAGAGAGCTCTCGTGCTCGTGAGATCACTTGTTAGCGGCGAGGTGGGTCCCTCCTCGTGGTGACCGGTGCCCGCAAAGAGGGCTCTCGTGCTCGTGAGATCACTTGTTAGCGGCGAGGTGGGTCCCTCCTCGTGGTGACCGGTGCCCGCAAAGAGGGCTCTCGTGCTCGTGAGATCACTTGTTAGCGGCTAGGTGGGTCCCTCCTCGTGGTGACCGGTGCCCGCAAAGAGAGCTCTCGTGCTCGTGAGATCACTTGTTAGCGGCGAGGTGGGTCCCTCCTCGTGGTGACCGGTGCCCGCAAAGAGGGCTCTCGTGCTCGTGAGATCATGATCCGCAAATTGTTCGTCTACCTCCTCTCTTCTGATTCTGTTTCTTGCCAGCCCTATTTGCGAGCTGAACGTCCACCATGCAACTTCCGACCGCGCAACAAGTCTCAATGAGTGCGGCACAGCATCCATGTATTGTGTATTGACATGGTCCAAGAAGGTTATTTGGTTGGGCTATAAAGTTATTAGATCATGGGGTGCACTTGTCTTGCAAACCATGATGCAAATGAAACCATGTATATGAAACCATGGAGTTTCACTATCATCTCAAACCCTTATTTTAACCATAGGCACCGTGTGTCAGTATACATACAGCGCTATATGTGGCCAAATTTAGCAAGTTATTGGTGAAGATTGCATTCCGTGGTTGAAAATAGTGCCGGATATTGTTGTATTTTGTGTGTTTGTTTTTTCTTGTTGTGTTTTTATTTTGTTTTGTTGTTTTTGTAATTCATTGTCTTGTTTTGTTTGTGTTTGCTTTGTTGTGTGTTCTTTGTCTACGTGTCCAGATTTAAATGGAGCCAATTGCCTTTTAAGATGGACTGATAGTATTCCTAATCTGCCTAATTTTTTTAAAAAGCCGTATTTAATTAAACAACTCTCAAAATTTGCCATCATCGACGTAGGAAGAACGACGCTGCTTCGTCAGAAAGTTACGTGACATTGCCACGCCACATTGCCACACACACACACATTGCCTTTGAGCGCTTCATTCGTTTTCGCTCTCAGTGGCCAAACTCGGTGCCTAGGCGATACATAAATGTTTCTAAGCACAAATCAACGTCCGCTCTCACCTATCGTTCGCGTGAAAACCTCGAAACTCTGGACAAAGAAGCGTTTACAACAATGACTTGTAACAATCGACACGGCAGAGACACCTGTCGTGCTTTGTTGCCCACTTGTAGCTTCGAGTACAAAGCTTGAATACGATACTCTCGTTATACTCGCTGGCCAGGGAACCAACCTTGCAACAGTTGCTGTTCGATTCGTAATTACTTTGTGTAGACTACGGTGTCGTAAGCGCTCAGCCCAGATCTATTCCTCTCGCTGCTTTTTAGACTCGCGAATAATACATATACGAATATCCCTCTCCGGCCCATCGGCACCACGTGGACCCACATTATTCAATTATTTTTAGATTCAACATCATAAGCTCATGATGGGGGCCATTCGGAACCAATGAAAAAAAGCGTTCAAAACTAAGTTTCTATTTTTTTTTTTTTTACGGAAATCTGACCATGTTACACCATGTTCAATAAAGGTTGGTGTGAACTGTGTAAAATACTTCGAATTTGGAAGAAAAAAAATCCGGGACATTTTGATTCTAAATAACTTTGCGAATTTAAATGCCATTTCCAATTTGTTTTTACATTTTAACAAAGTGTGTGATTTAAACAAATTTGAAAATGTTAAACATTTGGGCAATTTTGGGAACTGAAAAATTCCCCAAAACCCTTTAATATAGAGATAGAATTTTAGTAAAACACTGTAAAATTATCAATAATTTTATTTAGATTTTGCTCACAACACAAAACTGTAGGTATATATTTTTAAGAGCCTGAAAGGGATATACAGTTTTAACAACTACACTGTTTGCTAGTCTATTGTGCAACGTTGGAAGCCACCAATGAAATTCAGTTCTTGAACTGACTAGGTAGACTAAAAAAATTTGTTTTTTATATAAAAATAAGACATATTTACAGTCTTTCATAATAAATCCACATTTTACTCCTCTAGTCATTTTCCAGGCATTTCGAAGAGAATTTCATAGTGTTTTCCGTCTCCTGCGGTTGACATACAACCTCCAAAAGCAGCGCCCCGCAATGATCGTGGGCGCGCAACTGGTGACACTTGGAACAGTGCAGTGTGGAACATTTCAGTACCTACTCGGATATAGGCCTACATGTCAGTAGATTACTAATACACTAATGACATGTATAATAAATCACGAAATAAATGCACGTAGGTGTGCAAGTTGTAACTCTGAAAGTATGAACACTCCACCTCACCAACAGACGCAACCTTTACCAGAAGGAGAGAAACCGCTCTTGTTTGAAATATTGAAATGAACGTTGTTCTCTGGCGAGTGATTGACTATATATATATCGTTTCGTTCCGCATAGCACGCAGACTTTTAATCACTCCGGCTCTTGGCGTTTCACTGTCACTGACGTTGAAGCTCGTTATTGCATCAGTCAGTATATGAACTCATACTTTATCCGAGTAAACTTAGCCGCTAATTTTAAGCTGCGTACAGACGGCGGATTTTGGCCTTACGACGATCTCAAGGCGGTCGTACGACCGTCGTGAGGCCAAAATCCGCCGTGTGGCAGAGATTGGAACGGATCGTCGTACGATCGCCTGAAGACTGTACACACGAGAGATTTCCATCCAATTTTCATCCGATCAGTCCATCCGTCCGACCCCCTTGAGATCGTCGTGAGGCCAAAATCCACCGTGTGTACGCAGCCCCTAGACGCGATTGAAAAACAAAATTTAAAAATAAATGTAAGAAAAAAGTTTTACTGAGTTGATTCAAATTGCAGATGAATGGGGAGCCTGAATAGCGCCGAATGGAACAACGCCGAATCGATCGTGTGTACTGCACTTTCAAGTATAATCCTAACCCCAAAAAGTAGGCCTTGTAACCTGGAACAACGCCGAATGTTTTTCTGCGTTAATCCACCGGAACAACGGCGAATCTTTTTCGGCTTAAATCCACCGGAACAACGCCGTATCTTTTTCGGCTTCAATCCACTGAAAAAAATGCCGAATCATTTTCTGTTTAATACACGGGTTAAACGGTGCAGTGAGTAGAATGTATTGACGAACCTAAATACATATTTTTTTAAAAGAATTATAACCAACACTGTGAGATTCGGCGTTGTTCCGGTGGATTTACGCCGAAAAAGATTCGGCGTTGTTCCGGTGGATTTACACCGAAAAAGATTCGGCGTTGTTCCGGTGGATTAACGCCGAAAAAGATTCGGCGTTGTTCCGGTGGATTTAAGCCGAAAAAGATTCGGCGTTGTTCCGGTGGATTAACGCAGAAAAAGATTCGGCGTAGTTCCAGGTTACAAGGTCTACTTTTTTGGGTTAGGATTATACTTGAAAGTGCAGTACACACGATCGATTCGGCGTTGTTCCATTCGGTGTTATTCAGCGTCCCCCGCATCCGCATGTGGGCCTCACTTGAAAGTTCTCACTGCGCTCCGCATCCGATTGGTTTATTCTTTCTGAAAATTTAACTTTGAAGCCGACGGCGCAGTTTTATTGATCATGATCAAGCATGTTTACTGCTATAAGTTTGATCGTGAATAGCCAATCATTGTTGTTGCTGAAAATTCGAAGTGGATTTGTTAGCCGCCCAACTTGCGCCCTCACAGTGAGGTACTCAGTAAAACATGCAGGCGCCCCAAGAGTTGACCCCTCGCTAGGGCAACGAAGACTGGAGGATGAGGCTGGACGTAGTGTCAACACTGCGCGAGCTATTTCAACGACAATGTCAACACGGATAATTAGCATCGACAACGTCTCGGGTTTCAACGGGAATGTCAACAAATGAGACAAGGGCACTTGAAACACTACACCAAACTCTCTCGTCAAAGAGAACAGAGAACTCACCTTGTCGTGAGTGGAATCAGTAGGGACAGTATAGCTCTCATACAATATTCCTGCACTACAACTATTTCAATTTGCAACAATATCTTGCTTGACAAGAAGGGGCTATGGTGTAGTGGAGATTGCTGTCTCAAAAACAATCCGCCCACTGCTTGGAAGCCCACGTGATTTGTCTAGGTCCGGCTGTATCTAAACTGTTGGCTGCATTTTAGGCGTAAGATCTCTAGAGATCTACAAACGCGTTGCGATGCGAGTTGTCCAGGTCCGGCTGTGTTTAAATAGAAGATCCCCTCGCAGAGAGATACGTTGCGATGCGAGGGGAAAATACCTAAAACCCGCGTGATTTGTCTAGGTCCGGCTGTGTCTAAACTGTTGGCTGCATTTTGGGCGTAAGATCTCCTCGCAGAGATGCACAGACACGTTGCGAGGCGAGGGGAAAATACCTAAAACCCGCGTGATTTGTCTAGGTCCGGCTGTATCTAAACTGTTGGCTGCATTTTGGGCGTAAGATCTCTAGAGATCTACAAACGCGTTGCGATGCGAGTTGTCCAGGTCCGGCTGTGTTTAAATAGAAGATCCCCTCGCAGAGAGATACGTTGCGATGCGAGGGGAAAATACCTAAAACCCGCGTGATTTGTCTAGGTCCGGCTGTGTCTAAACTGTTGGCTGCATTTTGGGCGTAAGATCTACTCGCAGAGATGCACAGATACGTTGCGATGCGAGGGGAAAATACCTAAAACCCGCGTGATTTGTCTAGGTCCGGCTGTGTCTAAACTGTTGGCTGCATTTTGGGCGTAAGATCTACTCGCAGAGATGCACAGATACGTTGCGATGCGAGGGGAAAATACCTAAAACCCGCGTGATTTGTCTAGGTCCGGCTGTGTCTAAACTGTTGGCTGCATTTTGGGCGTAAGATCTACTCGCAGAGATGCACAGATACGTTGCGATGCGAGGGGAAAATACCTAAAACCCGCGTGATTTGTCTAGGTCCGGCTGTGGCTAAACTGATGGCTGCATTTTGGGCGTAAGATCTACTCGCAGAGATGCACAGATACGTTGCGATGCGAGGGGAAAATACCTAAAACCCGCGTGATTTGTCTAGGTCCGGCTGTGTCTAAACTGTTGGCTGCATTTTGGGCGTAAGATCTACTCGCAGAGATGCACAGATACGTTGCGATGCGAGGGGAAAATACCTAAAACCCGCGTGATTTGTCTAGGTCCGGCTGTGGCTAAACTGTTGGCTGTATTTTGGGCGTAAGATCTACTCGCAGAGATGCACAGACACGTTGCGAGACGAGGGGAAAATACCTGTCTGGGCCGCGTCCACCCGCATGGCGGCAACATGTTAATGTTATTATATTATGACAACATGGCTTTAGGCGTTACGTTCATTTAAAGTTACTTTTGTAACGGTTTCGGTATTGTAGCCGGCCGGTTCTCTCTCAAAGGTCGTAGCAATAGATTGATGTTAGTTAGAAAGGAAATTAATTCGGTAACTTCTTTTTAAACTTGTACTCGATCTCTGTTTGTTAGGAACGTAGCCGACAGTGTCAGGGGCCTCTGACTGTAACATTGTGCTGTGGCGGTGTTGACCAATACCACAGCCGCTCCTACTATGTATGCAACGCGATCTTATCGTGCGTTGTTTCAGCATGGACAGTAATTAAATGTGCAATTGTTGGCATCGAGATGAGAATCGCTGTCGAGTCGATCAGATCGGAATGTTGCGCAAGACGATAATAATTAACTTAACTCCACCCTCCTCCCGAGTTCGCTTCGCCTACGACTACGACAGCCCGTCTGGCCTCGCATTGAACTCACTTTGCATATTATGTGAGCTCGCTTGCACTGGACATTTGCATCTCCCATTGTCCGGCCAGTAGACGCAAACAAAGACGGCGATAAATCCGTGTACTACATGCAAGTGTAAGTCTTACCGTTGCGTCCTCCATGGCCGGCCCTCTCACACGGTCATGGTGTGTCACGCACACGACACACGCACGCACACACACGCAAGCACAGTGTAGAGCACGCACACACGATTACGACCGGTCAGGTCGCGAGCAAGTCTCGGAATGGTGAGCTCTGTGCTCGCTCGTCGGGCCGCGCGATCTCTCGTGACGTCACCAACAGGTTGTACCTTCGAGGTGGCCGTCAGTCTGTGGGGGGTATCGCGGGGGGGCGGAGCCTACCCGACTGGCCGCCCCGGGCGATACGGGAGCCCTGGCTCGTATTTACCCCCATCATCGTTGTGTGTGTCGTAATAACTCGTCGCCAGGCCACGCCCACCACGCAGGTACTCAAACACATTTTCTTTGCGAATGATGTCTTCATTAAAACGAGGCACCTCATTATACGAGAGATTTGCATTTTAAACGTGTTCTTCCTACGGGGCGATGTTATATTTTGTGAAGCGTTCGGAAACACGTCTGATAATTAAAATCAATTACTTGATTAGTGGGTATCGGACAAATACAACGTTGATTCTCGCCCGTGAGGAATGTCTCTTTCATTGAAGGCGGGAAGGGGGTTGGTCAAAGGTGTTGAAGGGTATATTAACAGTTTCTTCAGTCCTTTCTCCAAGAGGCGCCGAATAGGAACAAGCAGTAAGAACTTGCGACCGATCAATTCTAACATCGTAGGTATTGAATTATATTTTTATTCATTGCAAAGTAATAAACCGTATTCTTCAAACTAACTCTTCAATCAGTGTGCGAGGTTATCGTGCAGCGCAGTGGCGTAGCTAGAAATCCACGGGCCCCCGGGCTACAGCGAGCTGGCGGGCCCCTGTCATTGACGCATACAATCTGCATGTTATTTAATATTAGGCAATTATTATAAAATTTAAGTGTTATTGACACCGAGTCTTGGTACTCATCATTCGCCATTGGATTCGACAACATTGTCACTAGCACTACCGGTATCACACGACGCAGTGTTACTTTTGAGTAAAAAAGTAGTTATTTTAGGAGATTTTCGTTGTTTTTCTAGTTCCTCGGTTTTCTTCTTACGCTTTTTAATCCTGATTAAATTTGCGACGCCCGTGACTATTAGCAAGAGATAATCACAAACTGACTTAAAGTGTGGACATGTCGTATTTGTTTGTTTGTTCTATAAAGGGGTTGGAGGGTGGTGACTGCAGACTGTGCAGAGTTGTGAACAAAAGGTTTTCTGAGAAATGAGGCACATTCTATCAACAGGGCGACGGCTAGGGCCCTGTGGGGTAGGGGCAAGGTAAAGATAACTCGCATACAGATTTTCATGATTTTTATGCAACTTATACTTCAACAATTGTTTTAAACAATTACTTGTTTTGTATTTTTTTACTCAGTATCCAGGGCCCAGTTCCGGACCGTCCTGATACTCGGGTCTTTTGAACTCAAGCTTGTCTCAAAACCGGGCCCCTCTAGACCCCGGGCCCCCGGGCTATGGCCGGGCTGCCCCCCCTATTCCTACGCCACTGGTGCAGCGTTGTTGAGATTTGTCTGCCTGCAAACATAGCCTATACCCCTAGTTGCATCGTTATACGCATTGTCGCATGACGCAATCGACGTGATTGTGCATGAACTGCGTGAGTTTTCATCGCGCGTGACTGTGCGTGATACTTCACCCCCCCCCCCCCCCCAAGTGTCTTCTATAGTCCACACTCAGCCCTCCTCTACTCAGCTACAACCACAACCTCTTCGATCGCGTGTATATACATATAATACATACACACCTTGATTTGTTTTCCACTCACGTCACGTAGCGTGCTTGGTGGTTGTACCACTCTACTAGTAGAGGGAGTTCAGCTCGAACGCATGCAAATATAAAGTATAATGTCCGATCCCATCTCTCGAATCAGTTCTTACATAATTGAATGGCAGATAAACCAGGAATACCGTAATATCTTGAACGAGGATTGCAGTTAAACGTCACATGATTGCACACGTGGTTGTGCGTTAGCGTGCGTGAGTGACCACGTGACGTGAGGTGAGAACTGCTGACGCGATCACGTCTAACAACATCACGTATCACGTACGTTCTCTTCGTTACGAGTCCAGTCGCAGTTCCCCACGCGTTTATTGTCTGTAGACAGTTTATAGACGTTTTAAAATACTCCCCACCTTTTTATTGTAGTTGTTAATTTTCTAGCAGGAGTCCGAATCTCGTCGTTAAAAAGCGTGTTTCAGATTCTCCGCGTCCAGACATAATAAAAATACATTACAGAACCGACAGCAACGCTATTAAATTTCACAACAGTGGAGTCATACTGTTTGATGGGAAAGATCCGAGGTCACCTCCTTATAGAGCTGCGTTCCAATATTCATCCGGTTACTAATCCAAACAAGCTGAGAGCAAAGATTATGTTTGCTAAAAGTAACCCCACTATTCCAGAATCAATCCGATCAGTCTCTGACGTCAAACACTTGTGGAAGTCTACAACTTTATCTCTCATATATCAACAACGTTATTTTGTTGATAACGTGTAGCCTGTCCCCCCGTTAAATTCATTTGCTTCATTGGCTGCTGGCTTGAAAGAAGCCCAGCTCATGTTGGGTCAATGGTTGCAGGTCAGATGGCGTTGGTGAAGAAAGCCCTACTGAACACTCAGGGCCAGATCGTCGAGTCATGCAAGGGCAATAAGGTTACAGTGGTCGGGGTTGGGCGTCTGGGCACTGCTTGCGCCTACACACTACTACTCAAGGTATTGCAACATTGCATCCAGATGGTTTACGTATGTATTCGTCCGACGAGGTATAGTATGATGCCGACCACACTCTCTGTCGTCACAGGGTATCTGCTGCAATCTGGTCCTGGTGGATAAGGATGAAGCGAAACTGAAGGGGGAGTATATGGATCTGACGCACGGCGCAGCTTTCATGAAGCAAGGGTCCGTGGACTCGGGCACAGGTGAGATCAAGATCCATCCATGTACGTACTAGGAGTGTACCCCAACATGTGTGCTTGTTTGCAGACTACCAGCTGTCCCAGGATGTATTGTGCTTGTTGTCAGACTACCAGCCGTCCCAGTATTGTCTTGTTCTACAAGCAGTCCCAGTATGTATTGTGCTTGTTGTCAGACTACCAGCCCTCCCAGTATTGTCTTGTTCTACAAGCAGTCCCAGTATGTAATGTATTGTGCTTGTTGTCAGACTACCAGCCGTCCCAGTATTGTCTTGTTCTACAAGCAGTCCCAGTATGTATTGTGCTTGTTGTCAGACTACCAGCCCTCCCAGTATTGTCTTGTCTTGTTCTACAAGCAGTCCTAGTATGTATTGTGCTTGTCGTCAGACTACCAGCCGTCCCAGTATTGTCTTGTTCTACAAGCAGTCCTAGTAGTATTGTGGTTGTTGTCAGACTACCAGCCGTCCCAGTATTGTCTTGTTCTACAAGCAGTCCCAGTATGTATTGTGCTTGTTGTCAGACTACCAGATGACCCAGTATTGTCTTGTTCTACAAGCAGTCCCAGTATGTATTGTGCTTGTTGTCGGACTACCAGCTGACCCAGTATTGTCTTGTTCTACAAGCAGTCCCAGTATGTATTGTGCTTGTTGTCAGACTACCAGCTGACCCAGTATTGTCTTGTTCTACAAGCAGTCCCAGTATGTATTGTGCTTGTTGTCAGACTTCCAGCCGTCCCAGTTTTGTCTTGTTCTACAAGCAGTCCCAGTATGTATTGTGCTTGTTGTCAGACTACCAGCCGTCCCAGTATTGTCTTCTTCTACAAGCAGTCCCAGTATGTATTGTGCTTGTTGTCAGACTACCAGCCGTCCCAGGTTTGTCTTGTTCTACAAGCAGTCCCAGTATATATTGTGCTTGTTGTCAGACTACCAGATGACCCAGTATTGTCTTGTTCTACAAGCAATCCCAGTATGTATTGTGCTTGTTGTCAGACTACCAGCTGACCCAGTATTGTCTTGTTCTACAAGCAGTCCCAGTATGTAATGTATTGTGGTTGTTGTCAGACTACCAGCCGTCCCAGTATTGTCTTGTTCTACAAGCAGTCCCAGTATGTATTGTGCTTGTTGTCAGACTACCAGATGACCCAGTATTGTCTTGTTCTACAAGCAGTCCCAGTATGTATTGTGCTTGTTGTCGGACTACCAGCTGACCCAGTATTGTCTTGTTCTACAAGCAGTCCCGGTATGTATTGTGCTTGTCGTCAGACTACCAGCTGACCCAGTATTGTCTTGTTCTACAAGCAGTCCCAGTATGTATTGTGCTTGTTGTCAGACTTCCAGCCGTCCCAGTTTTGTCTTGTTCTACAAGCAGTCCCAGTATGTATTGTGCTTGTTGTCAGACTACCAGCCGTCCCAGTATTGTCTTGTTCTACAAGCAGTCCCAGTATGTATTGTGCTTGTTGTCAGACTACCAGCCGTCCCAGGTTTGTCTTGTTCTACAAGCAGTCCCAGTATTTATTGTGCTTGTTGTCAGACTACCAGATGACCCAGTATTGTCTTGTTCTACAAGCAATCCCAGTATGTATTGTGCTTGTTGTCAGACTACCAGCTGACCCAGTATTGTCTTGTTCTACAAGCAGTACCAGTATGTAATGTATTGTGCTTGTTGTCAGACTACCAGCCGTCCCAGTATTGTCTTGTTCTACAAGCAGTCCCAGTATGTATTGTGCTTGTTGTCAGACTACCAGCCCTCCCAGTATTGTCTTGTCTTGTTCTACAAGCAGTCCTAGTATGTATTGTGCTTGTCGTCAGACTACCAGCCGTCCCAGTATTGTCTTGTTCTACAAGCAGTCCTAGTAGTATTGTGGTTGTTGTCAGACTACCAGCCGTCCCAGTATTGTCTTGTTCTACAAGCAGTCCCAGTATGTATTGTGCTTGTTGTCAGACTACCAGATGACCCAGTATTGTCTTGTTCTACAAGCAGTCCCAGTATGTATTGTGCTTGTTGTCGGACTACCAGCTGACCCAGTATTGTCTTGTTCTACAAGCAGTCCCAGTATGTATTGTGCTTGTTGTCAGACTACCAGATGACCCAGTATTGTCTTGTTCTACAAGCAGTCCCAGTATGTATTGTGCTTGTTGTCGGACTACCAGCTGACCCAGTATTGTCTTGTTCTACAAGCAGACCCAGTATGTATTGTGCTTGTTGTCAGACTACCAGATGACCCAGTATTGTCTTGTTCTACAAGCAGTCCCAGTATGTATTGTGCTTGTTGTCAGACTACCAGATGACCCAGTATTGTCTTGTTCTACAAGCAGTCCCAGTATGTATTGTGCTTGTTGTCAGACTACCAGATGACCCAGTATTGTCTTGTTCTACAAGCAGTCCCAGTATGTATTGTGCTTGTTGTCGGACAACCAGCTGACCCAGTATTGTCTTGTTCTACAAGCAGTCCCAGTATGTATTGTGCTTGTCAGACTACCAGATGACCCAGTATTGTCTTGTTCTACAAGCAGTCCCAGTATGTATTGTGCTTGTTGTCGGACTACCAGCTGACCCAGTATTGTCTTGTTCTACAAGCAGTCCCAGTATGTATTGTGCTTGTTGTCAGACTACCAGCCGTCCCAGTATTGTCTTGTTCTACAAGCAGTCCCAGTATGTATTGTGCTTGTTGTCAGACTACCAGCCCTCCCAGTATTGTCTTGTTCTACAAGCAGTCCCAGTATGTATTGTGCTTGTTGTCAGACTACCAGCTGTGCTGTCCCAGCACAGTGGTGTAGTGGTGCGTATACGGGCGTATACGCCGTATAGTATTAGTATTAGTTTATAGTATTAGTTTGTATAGTATTAGTTTCAATGTTAGTTTAGATCTAGTTATTAAGTTATTGTAAACACTTTTGTAACCACAAATTGTAACGAAATATGTTGTTGTATGTTGTATGTTCTTTATTAACCAGCATGAGCATACAAAAACGAATACAAAACAACACAGTAATGCATTGTTATTTATCATATTTATATATACTACTATTTTTAATAGTACCTATAAATTACATATACATAATAATAATAAACCTAGGCTTATAGTAATACTTTAAACAAAAAAATATATATATAATACAATAAAAAATACACCATATCGTAATAATAATAATACTAAACTAATACATAAAAGACTGTACGCGGTAACACAATACATAAGTTGTCATAATAAGATAAAATACTAATATTAATAAACCTTTAAAATATACATAATAGTAAACATTATTAAAATAAAATAGACATAACAATAATTACACATAGCAATACACATCAAATTAAATCCAAGTATAGGTGCGCACAATACAATACAATGCACGTATAGGCATAGGCCTGGGCCTAACCTATTCCATCTTATAATAAAATTTACATAATAACAACAAGCATATATAGTTGTATGTAGTGAAGTCAAGCTAGAAACCTAAATGCCTCCTTCAATATCCTTTAGAAGAGTACTTTTTATTTCCCGTTTGAAAGCAAGTTTGGTCAAGCAGAAGAAAAGGCCTCATGGCCTTAAGCTTCGCCAAACTAAAAATAAAGACTCATTATTATTATTATTATTATTATTATTATTATTATTATTATTATTATTATTATTATTATACGCACTGCTCCGGCTAAAAAGCTTTCGTATACACACTGGTTTTGGTTATGATACGAGTGATACGCAATGATACGGTCGTAACATGCCTCGAATGACGGACACATTATTCACGATTGTCAGCTTTTCTCCATTGATAAAATTGTGCTCTCTGGCACTAGCATTTAATTAGCACAAGGCCTCAAATCCTTTAAGACCACCCTTGGATCTGGGAGTCGCGATATTCAATAAGTCCCGCGTCCCGTCAATACACCAAGTGGGATACAATTGTCTCGCTTGGTAAAAATATTGTGGTGTCAATTATCAACAGCCAAGTATCAACAGTACCTATACGGGCCACGGGCGGCGTGTGTGTCGCCAAACCACTTTCCAAGCCCCAAAACGTATTCCTGAACAATTCTCGTCAGTGTTCCAATTATTTTTGGTGATTTTCTGGTTTTGCACTACAAAAACTGCAGTATTTCGGGATTGCATTCAGTCCGGTATTGGTATCTAAAACTCTCAAAACACACTCTAAAAAGCCTGTTTTTTTTAATCGCCTGCGGCGCCATTGTTGGGGGGGCTCTGTCCCCCAACCCCCCCCCCCCCATGTTCTTTTGTCTGAAAAAATGTGTCCCTCCAGCTCCCTCTGAAGCGTATACGTACTGGTAAATTTGGCACTACACCACTGTCCCAGCATAATATGCTATATATGATAATAACATTATGTTGTGCTTGTTGTTAAGATTACGAGCAGTCCGAGGGGTCCAAGGTGGTTGTTATCGCCGCCAGTGCTCGCACACAACCGGGAGAGGACCGCCAGGACCTCATGCGTCGGAACTGTGAGGTTATCAAGGACATCGTGCCCCAGGTCGTTGCCAAGAGTCCTGACTGTGTCCTGATCGTGGCGACGCCTCCGGGTAAGTTCTGCACGCGTTGTCTTCTATACCCGAAACTGCGACCACCACATTGTCGGAGCAATTACACTTGTACGAGTGTGTTCGTGACACGTCTTTGCGCGTGTACAAACTCCAAGCGCAATTATCTCCCTTTCTCTCGCAGCAGTTTCGTACAACTGTTGCCCCCTTCTGATAACCAAAACAAAATAACAAACAATACAAAGTGGGATCGCGTTCACAGGAAGCTGTTTAGTGTTTACGCCATTGGCGGGAGGAAGTGGAACAGTTATTAACTTATTATTGACAACGACAAAACTGACTTCCGCAGATTATAGTACGACTCGAGTCTATAGGTGACGCAAATTACCGCTGGTATGTTAGGAACACTCACTCACTCACACTCATCGTTTGCTTAGAACACTCACTCACACACACATCTTTTGCTAAGAACACTCACTGTTATATTCTTGTTTGTTTTACGTCAGTAACGACGTTCATAAATATGTCATAAAGATGTCATGTCATATTATGATGTAGGTAACCGGAAGTGCAATACTGGTAGCCCTCACAACTAGAACGATTTGTGTGACCCGTTGGTCATGTGGGTGTATTCTGCTTCCAATGCAGAAGGTCCTGGGTTCAAGTCCCAACGTTATAAGACCAAGTTGTCGAGTACGTCGGTAAACACCAAATATTCAAATAGCGTTCAATTCCCGATTAGGCTGAGTTTCTTTAAATTGACTGAAAGTTATATCTGTATGGTACTGGCGTACATATAAACGGTACATTAGAGCCGTCATAGCAACGAAGCACGTTATAAATAGCATAATATCCCCCATTGAAAATCAGTTATTGTAACTGAGTTGGTATAGACAATTTAATTATAAATTTACTGTGTTCATTTTCGGGAAAGCGGGTAAAACTAGCTCTGCATTTTCTACGTCCACCTAATTGATTTGTTGCGGAGGGAGAGGGGGGAGAGGGTGGGGGGGGGGGCTCTCTATTTATAGTACGGGCGCAACGGACTCAAAATGAGTACCTCCAACATGGCGTTGTTGGTGTTGAGCAAAGCGAACCCGCGGCCTTGGGGCTCTGCAGAGCGTCTCTGTTCTCGCTTTTTGTCCCACCGGATCGAATGAGACTCAAACCGTCGTTCACAAAACAGCTTAATCAACATGCTATTAAATCGTTTCGAGAGATAATGAGTTTGACCCACCGGGCCTAACTACACCATCAGGAAGTGAATAATTGCCCCTTGCCCGTGAAGTACACACACGCACACGCACACATACACACGCACGCACATCAGAACGTGAATAATTGGCCCCCGCCCGTGAAGTACACGCACATACACGCTTATATACACGCACATACACACGCACATACACCCTCATACACACGTACATGCACGTACACATACATATAGATCACACGCACATACACGCTTATATACACGCACATACACACGCACATACACCCACATACACACGTACATGCACGTACACATACATATAGATCACACGCACATACACGCTTATATTCACGTACATACACACGCACATACACCCACATACACACTTATATGCACGTACACATACATATAGATCACACGCACATACACGCTTATATTCACGTACATACACACGCACATACACCCACATACACACTTATATGCACGTACACATACATATAGATCACACGCACATACACGCTTATATTCACGTACATACACACGCACATACACCCACATACACACGTACATGCACGTACACATACATATAGATCACACGCACGCTTATATACACGAACATACACACGCACATACACCCACATACACACGTACATATACATATAGACCACACGCACATACACGCTTATATTCACGTACATACACACGCACATACACCCACATACACACGTACATGCACGTACACATACATATAGATCACACGCACATACACGCTTATATTCACGTACATACACACGCACATACACCCACATACACACGTTAATGCACGTACACATACATATAGATCATACGCACATACACGCTTATATACACGCACATACACACGCACATACACCCACATACACACGTACATGCACGTACACATACATATAGATCACACGCACATACACGCTTATATACACGCACATACACACGCACATACACCCACATACACACGTACATGCACGTACACATACATATAGATCACACGCACATACACGCTTATATACACGCACATACACACGCACATACACCCACATACACACGTACATGCACGTACACATACACGTACAAAACACGCACATACATACCGACATACGCACACACGCGCACATATACACGTACATCACACGCACATACCCACCAACATACGCACACACACGCACACATATACACGTACATAACACGCACATACCCACCGACATACGCACACACGCGCACATATACACGTACATCACACGTTCATACCCACCAACATACGCACACACACGCACATATACACGTACATCACACGCACATACCTTCCGACATACGCACACACGCGCACACATATACACGTACATCACACGTTCATACCCACCAACATACGCACACACACGCACATATACACGTACATCACACGCACATACCTTCCGACATACGCACACACGCGCACACATACATATACATCACACGCACATACCCACCGACATACGCACACACACGCACACATATACACGTACATAACACGCACATACCCACCGACATACGCACACACGCGCACATATACACGTACATCACACGCACATACCCACCAACATACGCACACACACGCACACATATACACGTACATCACACGCACATACCTTCCGACATACGCACACACACGCACATATACACGTACATCACACGCACATCACACGCACATACCCACCGACATACGCACACACACGCACACATATACACGTACATAACACCCACATACCCACCGACATACGCACACACACGCACACATATACACGTACATAACACGCACATACCCACCGAAATACGCACACACGCGCACATATACACGTACATCACACGCACATACCCACCAACATACGCACACACACGCACACATATACACGTACATCACACGCACATACCCACCGACATACGCACACACGCGCACATATACACGTAAATCACACGCACATACCCACCGACATACGCACACACACGCACACATATACACGTACATCACACGCACATACCCACCGACACACGCACACACGCGCACATATACACGTACATCACACGCTCATACCTTCCGACATACGCACACACACGCGCACATATACACGTACATCACACGCACATACCCACCGACATACGCACACACACGCACACATATACACGTACATAACACGCACATACCCACCAACATACGCACACACGCGCACATATACACGTACATCACACGCACATACCAACCGACATACGCACACACGCGCACATATACACGTACATCACACGCACATACCCACCAACATACGCACACACACGCACATATACACGTACATCACACGCACATACCCACCGACATACGCACACACACGCACATATACACGTACATCACACGCACATACCCACCGACATACGCACACACACGCACATATACACGTACATCACACGCACATACCCACCGACATACGCACACACACGCACATATACACGTACATCACACGCACATACCCACCGACATACGCACACACACGCACATATACACGTACATCACACGCACATACCCACCGACATACGCACACAACGCACATATACACGTACATCACACGCACATACCTTCCGACATACGCACACACACGCGCACATATACACGTACATCACACGCACATACCCACCAACATACACCCACATACACGCACATATACACGCACATACAGGCGCATACACGCACATACGCAAGTACATGCACGTACATCATCCACGGACAAACACACGCACAAATACACACGCACATCACACACACGCACACACACGCACATCAAGACTTGAATTGGCCTCCTCCCGAGAAGTACACGCCATACAAGCATCACATTCACACATACATACACGCACATCACGCACACGCACATCAAGACGTTAATATGCCCCTTCCCGTGAAGTGAACACTAGCCCCATTGACCAATGCCTCGTTATCCCCCAGTGGACGTGATGGCGTACGCGGCCTGGAGGTTGAGCGGGTTCCCGCACCACCGCGTGTTCGGCGCCGGCACCAACCTGGCGTCCAAGCGTCTGCGATCCATGATAGCCGACCGCCTCAACGTGAACCAACATTCGGTGGACGTCTGGATCATCGGCGAGCACGGGGAGAACAGCGGTGAGTCAGTCGCAGCGAGGCGAGGGGGGGACTAGCCTGGTTCATCGGCGAGCACGGGGAGAACAGCGGTGAGTATCGCAGCGAGGCGAGGGGGGGACTAGCCTGGATCATCGGCGAGCACGGGGAGAACAGCGGTGAGTCAGTCGCAGCGAGGCGAGGGGGGGACTAGCATGGATCATCGGCGAGCACGGGGAGAACAGCGGTGAGTCAGTCGCAGCGAGGCGAGGGGGGGGACTAGCCTGGATCATCGGCGAGCACGGGGAGAACAGCGGTGAGTCAGTCGCAGCGAGGCGAGGGAGGAACTAGCATGGATCATCGGCGAGCACGGGGAGAACAGCGGTGAGTCAGTCGCAGCGAGGCGGGGGGGGACTAGCCTGGTTCATCGGCGAGCACGGGGAGAACAGCGGTGAGTTGGGGGTGGCTGACTATCGTGTTTCAGTAGCCAGTACTTGCGGGAGGGGGGTGAATGTGGGTAACATAATATGAGTATGACAGCCCTTCAGTTGACGTGCGCATAAATATGTCGTCTTATTAGGTCGCATGCCCTGGTCGCGGGGTAGAGTTAATTGTCCTGTGAGGTGTCCGACGTTACCAACCTATGTTTCCATGTTTCAGTGCCCGTGTGGTCGAGTGCAGGGGTGGGCGGAGTGAGGCTACGTAGCCTCGTGCCCAGCGTGGGGCTAACTGACGGCAACGACCCCGAGGGATGGAATAAACTCCACGAAGAGATCGTCTCAAGGTCAGAAACACGTTCACGGTGTTAGGGCTCAAGGCCACGAATGCTTGTGCTGAAGGGACACTGTTTGTGCTTATAGCGCCAGGGAGGTTAACAATGCTTGTGCTGAAGGGACACTGTTTGTGCTTATAGCGCCAGGGAGGTTAAGGATGCTTGTGTGAAGGGACACTGTTTGTGCTTACAGCGCAATGCTTGTGCTGAAGGGACACTGTTTGTGCTTATAGTGCCAGGGAGGTTAACGATGCTTGTGCTGAAGGGACACTGTTTGTGCTTATAGCGCCAGGGAGGTTCACGATGCTTGTGTGAAGGGGCACTGTTTTTGCTTATAGCGCCAGGAAAGTTAACGATGCTTGTGTGAAGGGACACTGTTTGTGCTTACAGCGCCAAGGAGGTTATCGACGTGAAGGGACACAATACGTGTGCTAAAGGGACACTGTTTGTGCTTATAGCGCCAAGGAGGTTATCGACGTGAAGGGACACAATGCGTGTGCTAAAGGGACACTGTTTGTGCTTACAGCGCCAAGGAGCTTATCGACGGGAAGGGACACAATGCGTGTGCTAAAGGGACACTGTTTGTGCTTACAGCGCCAAGGAGCTTATCGACGTGAAGGAACACAATGCGTGTGCTAAAGGGACACTGTTTGTGCTTACAGCGCCAAGGAGCTTATCGACGTGAAGGGACACAATGCGTGTGCTAAAGGGACACTGTTTGTGCTTACAGCGCCAAGGAGCTTATCGACGTGAAGGAACACAATGCGTGTGCTAAAGGGACACTGTTTGTGCTTACAGCGCCAAGGAGCTTATCGACGTGAAGGGACACAATGCGTGTGCTGAAGGGACACTGTTTGTGCTTACAGCGCCAAGGAGCTTATCGACGTGAAGGGACACAATGCCTATGCCCAAGCTATGAACGTGGCCGCGCTCACCAAGTGTGTACTCAAGAACACTAAGCAAGTGATGGCCGTCTCCACATACATCAAGGTATTGTATGACGTCACTTACAGCCTGCTCGAAGCAGGAGCGGACTGGGATAAAGAGGCCCGGGAAGCTGGGTTTGGGGGGGGCCGCACGAGGTGTGGCGCAGCTGGGGTCTGGGGCGAAGCCCCAGCCGCCAGAGGCAAATACGCCGAAGGTGTAAAAAATTCTTTGGGGTTGCATTGAATTTTTTGGCCTAAACTGCGATTTTAGGGCGCGATTAACAGAGGCCACCCTACCAGTAGCAATACCGGGCGCGTTATTCAAATTTTAAGAAAACGATAGTGTTACTGACAAGTACTTTATATTGTCACTCGCAAAATGCTAGCGTCGAGCGGATTTGACAAGGTTTCTTGGGCGACGGGGGTCAGTGGTTAGTCTCCATGAAATAAAAATATTGATTGAATCATGACTTATTAACTATTTAATAACATTGTAATCCACACTGTGCATGTAACATTGTTGTATACTAACATATTTTAGGCTTGGCTTATTATTATTTATTACATTAATCACAGCTTAAGGCTGGTCCACACAGATTTTTAAGCATAAGATTTAAGGTTTTAAGACGTTGTTTTAAAAACAATGAAAACAATGTCTTAAAACTTTAAATCGTATGTCTTAATAATCTGTGTGGATCAGCCCTTACACGTACGTAACGACTGTGTGCATGGCGGCCACTTGTGATCAAACTTTGAAGAAACAATAGAAGCCTGTTGTACTAGAACACACACAACCCTTACTACTTTATATAAGCTTCTTTTATAAATAACATGGCCATCTGTATGGTAATTTGGGAATTTTGTGTTTTCATTTTAAATTTAGGTTATGCTCATTTAGTAAATTTGAATAATATTCGCTAATATTCGAGAAGTATTTACATCCTAACTTTCTGGTGGCAGCCCGGGGGCCCGGACTGCCAAGGGGCCCGGACTGCCAAGGGGCCCGAACTGCCAAGGGACCCGGACTGCCAAGGGATCCGGATTTGCCCAGGGGCCCGGGATGCGATCGCATCCCGGCATCCCTAGCCAGTCCGCGCCTGACCTCCCCCCTCCTCTCCACACATGGAGCCGTTGCATGTCCCATGTTCTATCCAAGACTTTGGAATGCTTAAATTACCCAACTAATCAAATTTAAATAATCAGAATGTTTAAACGAAAAAACATCTACCGCGAGAAAGTATGTCTATATTAACGTTTACCTTACCATGTAGGAACTCGAGTGATACGCGGGATGCATGCTGGGCAAAGGTGAGGTGTGTTGTGTCCCCGCACTTGTTTTGGGGGCCGAGTCTGAAATATCCTCGGAGCTGTCAGTGGTTGGCGGCGAGAGGCAATTAAATTGAATCTATGTTGTCCCGGCAGATGCAACAATTGTCTTACCTGTTCGGGCCGCGTTAACAAGACCCAGCTATGTTGTCTCCCTAATATTGACAGGCGGCCAAATAATGAGGAGACAAACACGTTACTCTGTCCCGTTTTTATGCCGACCAAGATGAATGTTTCATTGACAACAAGCTTTTGTGTGTTCGCGTACATAAAACGAATTGCTTTTTGCGATAGTGTACAGAGCATTGCAACCTGTACCCACTTAGAATACCGGTGTACGAATAAAATGCGTACACTTGGGAAATTCTATTAAAAATATTAGTGTTTAAAATTTTCTCGAAATAGGCGTGGTATCGTAATATAGAACAAATATTAACCATTACACATAAATTTCGAGAGCTATGCCGGCGGAAGCTATGTGCTTCTGGTAGGGCCACCCTAGCCGAACAGGTTGAGAAGGAGTAGTCAGACGAAAGGCAGTCCAAGTTCCCCCTTTCCCCTTTCCAACCCTTTTGCGTCCAACTAGTCCCTTTCCTCCAAACTCCCTCCGACGTCATATGATCATAGTTGTTTGTCGAGTACGTCGTTAAACAACAAATTTTAAAAGAGTAATCATTCATCTTGCTTGCAATAAATGGGATGTGTTGCACGAGTACATGATCCAACAATTATTGTTGAATCATGACACGAGTAATTACGAACTAGTAAGTCAAAAAAGACGAGTAACAAGTTTAAGCAAATTTTATTTACAATAAGCATAATCTCCAATCATAACAATATTGATTCAAAATGGAAGTAGATGGTTCCTGAATTCAAATAGCTATTTATAATATAACTTATAGAAATAATTTCCCATTTGATGATAACACCGTAGCTATGATTGTGTTATGCTGGTTTGGCCCTGCAGGGTTGCAAGCACGGGCAAGACAAGGCGGTGTACATGTCGCTGCCGTGCGTGATCGGGGCCGACGGCATCGCCTACATAGTCAAGCAACACATGGAAGACGACGAGAAGAAGCTGCTACACCAGGCGGCCAACAAGATGTACGAGGAGCAAATGTTCCTGGGGATCTGAGCCATGCAACCACAGCACACCGACACATGAAGGTATACGCTGCTACACCAGGCGGCCAACAAGATGTACGAGGAGCAAATGTTCCTGGGGATCTGAGCCATGCAACCACAGCACACCGACACATGAAGGTATACGCTGCTACACCAGGCGGCCAACAAGATGTACGAGGAGCAAATGTTCCTGGGGATCTGAGCCATGCAACCACAGCACACCGACACATGAAGGTATACGCTGCTACACCAGGCGGCCAATAAGATGTACGAGGAGCAAATGTTCCTGGGTATCTGAGCCATGCAACCACAGCACACCGACACATGAAGGTATACGCTGCTACACCAGGCGGCCAACAAGATGTACGAGGAGCAAATGTTCCTGGGTATCTGAGCCATGCAACCACAGCACACCGACACATGAAGGTATACGCTGCTACACCAGGCGGCCAACAAGATGTACGAGGAGCAAATGTTCCTGGGGATCTGAGCCATGCAACCACAGCACACCGACACATGAAGGTATACGCTGCTACACCAGGCGGCCAACAAGATGTACGAGGAGCAAATGTTCCTGGGGATCTGAGCCATGCAACCACAGCACACCGACACATGGAGGTATACGCTGCTACACCAGGCGGCCAACAAGATGTACGAGGAGCAAATGTTCCTGGGGATCTGAGCCATGCAACCACAGCACACCGACACATGAAGGTATACGCTGCTACACCAGGCGGCCAACAAGATGTACGAGGAGCAAATGTTCCTGGGGATCTGAGCCATGCAACCACAGCACACCGACACATGAAGGTATACGCTGCTACACCAGGCGGCCAACAAGATGTACGAGGAGCAAATGTTCCTGGGGATCTGAGCCATGCAACCACAGCACTCCGACACATGGAGGTATACGCTGCTACACCAGGCGGCCAACAAGATGTACGAGGAGCAAATGTTCCTGGGGATCTGAGCCATGCAACCACAGCACACCGACACATGAAGGTATACGCTGCTACACCAGGCGGCCAACAAGATGTACGAGGAGCAAATGTTCCTGGGTATCTGAGCCATGAAACCACAGCACACCGACACATGAAGGTATAGGCCTACGCATCGAGAATCAAGAGCTCTCCCGCACGAGTGACAAGAAGCAACGACTCACGCACCAACTCGACAACACCAGACAGGCAAGTATAACCCACGACATCCCGTCACTGGGTACGGTCCGAAACTTGTTGAAAAAAAAATTTGGTGTGCTTGGGGGGTTAGTTGGTACGGTATTTGTGCTCGTATGTTCCGCTAGGCAGACTCTGTGTATGTATGTATGTAGGGCCTATGTATGTACACAAAAACTATAGAAATATAATTACTTTGTGAAAGTTAATAACTAAAACAATTTTAATCCATATGGTTACAAAACTTCGCGTGTTTTAGCCCATATTTTCGCCCATTTTTTCGCTTCACCTGGTCCGGAACCATTGACGCTTGATGGTGCCGCGGATTGCTGGAGAGAACGCTATAACCAAAGCACACCAAAGCATTTCCAAAACAAGTTTCGGACCGTACCCTGATAGGGTTGTCAACCGTCTGAAATTTGTCCGGATTTTGATGCCTTTGTCCGCAAAGAGAAATTGCTTCATTCCGGACGGCACTTTGTCCGGAATTTGTGAAAAAGTAACTTTTGCACTACATATTTATTGTATTACAGTAAATTCATGTTTTTTTCTCTGAAGTTGGTACATCAGCTGTTGGTATCTTGGAATAAAAGTTAGTGTGTCGCTTCTTTACTTACATTACTTTATGTGTATGGAGTTTGTTGAACATGTGTCCAAAAACAAAGAACTTCTGAAAGCTGCAAGGAGTGAAAAAAGTATTTTTTTCAAAAAGTAAAGATGCAAAAGGTTTGTGTTGTATATTAATTTGAAACCAAATGCTAGAATTGAGTTGTAGCTACGTTATCATGATTAATAATTACGGTAGGAGTTGATCTCAGATTCCAATCCAGCTATATATCCGTCATTTAATCTTTACATTGCGTGCCCGGCTATTTTGAAATTTGAAGGTAAAAAAAAATCCAAAAAGATGTTTGCCTCCGGCGGCTGGGGCTTTGCCCCAGACCGCTCTTTTTTTTTTTTTTTATCTCAATCGACGTTTTGTCCGGAATTCTAGTTGAACCAAGTTGGTAACTCTATACCCATTGTCGCGTGCTCTACAGTGTGTAATACCATGGTGTAATACTGCGTGTTTCAGACAACCCCCGGACGGGACCCAAGGTCAACAACTAGAGCCACCACACCCACGGCTGTCTTGTAACAAAAACAATAAAGAAATACGGGCTATGCAACATTACGTGAAACTTATTTTAGTGTTATTTATGTATTTTAATATTATTTATTATTATATAAGGAAGGACGTGGAGCAGCGAGGAGTAAATTGGAATGAGGTGGAAAGGGAAGAGTGGTGGCATGATAGGAGGAGATGGAAAGGCCTATCTTCAATGCCGACCCAACCACCCAACGCAGAGTTGGACGTGGCAATATGAGGTTGAGATACGACCTTCCACCCCGGCCACAAGTTGGGCTTTTTTAAGGTTGAAATTTTTGTATATACACTCTCGGGGCATGGTATTGTGGGGATCACTAAGTTTTAAATTAGCTTACCCGATGTCCCCATAAAAAATGCTAAAAATAGACTTTTCCCCGTTGTCTGTGTATGTCTATATTGAATTTGCACTAGTGGAATTTGTATTCTGTTGCAAATAAAGGCCTAATAATAAAATTTAGATTAGATCCCCAATCGTAGTTTTTTAAGGGCTTTTCAAACGTATCTTTAGTTTTAAAATCGTTTTAGAGACTGATCGGTAAGAACGAATTTACGAATGGGAATATTGTGCCAATGGTCTCTCGCTCCCTTAATTTTGCGGTAAAAGGTGGATAAGTTCGATAAAACAAAGAGTTCGACGAGCCCCCCGCGAGATTTACGGACCTTGCGTCAATGACTTGGGAGCTCGAAAAGCCATCGCCAAGGGATTTACGGACTTGGGCTGAGCGCTGATTCGCATCCAGCGATCGCATCCAGTGGCCATTGACTTGGGTTTGTTCGGTGGTGGCGCTTTGCACTGCCACTTTTTCCTACTCGCAGCGCCAGCCTCCTTCAGATCCATAGTCAAGGTTCACTTGCTCTCCGCAATGAAGCGCTCACGGTCGAAGGTTTGTCAATCCCCTGGCGGAAGTTCGATAAACCAAAGAGGTCGACGAGCCCCCCGCCAGGGGATTTACGGACCTTGCTGGTACCAGGGGTCAAGGTCAACTTGATCTCCATCTGGCGGAGGCTCATCGAACTTTCAAGTTGGGATTTGCGGAGATCAAGTAGACCTTGCCAGAGGTCGCGGAATGCGCGCACTAGCGGTGATTTCGTGGACGAACGTTTCAATGCGGAACTTGCACCCTACAGTAACTATCTTTTGTCACGTTGTCTTGTGTTTTTCCGTCGCAAATCTCGGCCCAAGCCTTGGCTGTCAATTCAAAATTATCAAGTGCTTAAACCTATTTTTAAGAACTTCTACTTGTAACGCCAAAAGATGAGGGGGTTAGCTGTGATGACGTCAGCCAACTACCGGCCGGGTGGAGGGAACAGTAAGTATAAGCATGGTTGCTTGTTGGAAGTGTACAAGTGTGTAGGTAGGTCCTAGCACAAGTAGGCCTAGCACACGAGCTACATTGTAACAATAGAGGTGGCTCGGCGCAGCGGTAAGACGCGAGACTGGTCGCCGGTTCGATTCCGGCCACCGGCAGTCCTGACTGTAGTTTTTTCTCGGTCGTAAAGACGAATGCTGGGATTGAGTCCTACTATCAGCCCTCGGACATTCCTTCCCAATCACCCCAATCAATACTCCATCAATACCAAATCAATACAAACTACGTATAGTATACCCAAGGAGGTTATATAAAGCACTGGAGGGGCGGTGGCCTATGTTTACGGGCTGTTGCAGTGAAGCCGGTTTTGCGGCGCGCGGCCGAGCGGCGGCCATATTGAGACTGGAAGGATTTCAATGCATGCATCTTTCCCCGCCCCCTCGGCGGCCCCCCGCACGTGACTTTTTCCACGATGTGTCGCTACAGTTTTCGGCGCCCGGCCTTTGGCTACTCGTGGGTATTTTTTTCGACTTTCCACCCCCACCCCTTCACCCCCTCACGACTTGTTTATCTCGTCAAGTGTGCGATTTCGGCGCTCTCGTTTTGCGGTAAAAATTGTAAAAAATTCAAATGTTTTTTTGGGAATTTTTCGGATGCTTTTGATCGCAAGTCAATTGATTGGCGCATCTTTTTGTAAGAATTTTATGAATTTTAATGGTCCCTTTTAAAAGTTACGGGCACTTAAACTCGAAACATTTGCGAAATTTGGATTTGACGGATCTGGTACGTTTTTAACGCGTCACATTCAAACGGCTCTGCCCGTCGAACCAAACGAGATATAACGTTCGTTTTTGTTTCGTTACCGACGCTTACTATCTGGGTAACTGGAATTTGGAAATTTTTCGGATTCGTCCCAGAACTTTCGTCAATCAAATTGTGTACATTTGGTAAAGTGCGTTTTTAAAAAGCGCGTGTAACACTTTGTTTCCACATTTTTTGTTTGAAAATTTTCTCGACTTTTTCATTTTGATAAATAACCACTAATCTTGATTATTAACGAAGCGATTTTTAAATTTCGTCCCGGATGCTTAGTTATGGGCACTTTTCCATTAATTCTACACGGTTTCAGTTTTGATTTTTGTGCGTCAAGTTGGTACTTTCGAAATGGTTTTTTTTTCTTTAGGCCGATGCTGAACCCTTGCCCGTACAGGGGCATGAAAAAACATTTTCGAAAAGTCACCTCTTTACCGAATGACAGATGTTCCCGCAACGCACTTTTCACGGCGTTAAGAAAACACGCATACAAAAGTTTTGTTTTTGTATATTAAAAGGGATTTTAATATACCATCCAACATACATTTGTAATTAGTATTATTAAATGCACATTTGTCTATCCGAAAACGTTACGTTAAAAAATTAGACTTTACGGGTGTCCGAGTTACGGTGCTTTAACGGATTTCACGCGTAGCCGTTTTTTGTCGGAATTTGTCTTTGGGAATTTTTTAAAGTCTTAAAAAAGCATGTCAAAAGCATGTCAAAAATAGTCTCGGACACGGTAAAACGGAAAACGATAATTAGAAAAAATTCCAACATGCTTTTTTAAGACTTTGAAAAATTCCCAAAGACAAATTCCGACAAAAAACGGCTACGCGTGAAATCCGTTAAAGCACCGTAACTCGGACACCCGTAAAGTCTAATTTTTTAACGTAACGTTTTCGGATAGACAAATGTGCATTTAATAATACTAATAACAAATGTATGTTGGATGGTATATTAAAATCCCTTTTAATATACAAAAACGAAACTTTTGTATGCGTGTTTTCTTAACGCCGTGAAAAGTGCGTTGCGGGAACATCTGTCATTCGGTAAAGGGGTGACTTTTCGAAAATGTTGTTTCATGCCCCTGTACGGGCAAGGGTTCAGCATCGGCCTAAAGAAAAAAAAACCATTTCGAAAGTACCAACTTGACGCAAAAAAATCAAAACTGAAACCGTGTAGAATTAATGGAAAAGTGCCCATAACTAAGCATCCGGGACGAAATTAAAAAATCGCTTCGTTAATAATCAAGATTAGTGGTTATTTATCAAAATGAAAAAGTCGAGAAAATTTTCAAACAAAAAATGTGGAAAAAAAGTGTTACACGCGCTTTATAAAAACGCACTTTACCAAATGTACACAATTTGATTGACGAAAGTTCTGGGACGAATCCAAAAAATTTCCAAATTCCAGTTACCCAGATGGTAAGCGTCGGTAACGAAACAAAAACGAACGTTATATCTCGTTTGGTTCGACGGGCAGAGCCGTTTGAATGTGACGCGTTAAAAACGTACCAGATCCGTCAAATCCAAATTTCGCAAATTTTTCGAGTTTAAGTGCCCGTAACTTTTAAAAGGGACCATTAAAATTCATACAATTCTTACAAAAAGATGCGCCAATCAATTGACTTGCGATCAAAAGCATCCGAAAAATTCCCAAAAAAACATTTGAATTTTTTACAATTTTTACCGCAAAACGAGAGCGCCGAAATCGCACACTTGACGAGATAAAACACGTCGTGAGGGGGTGAAGGGGTGGGGGTGGAAAGTCGAAAAAAATACCCACGAGTAGCCAAAAGCCGGGCGCCGAAAACTGTAGCGACACATCGTGGAAAAAGTCACGTGCGGGGGGCCGCCGAGGGGGCGGGGAAAGATGCATGCATTGAAATCCTTCCAGTCTCAATATGGCCGCAGCTCGGCCGCGCGCCGCAAAACTGGCTTCACTGCAACAGAGGCCACCGCCCCTCCAGTGCTTTATATAACCTCCTTGAGTATACCTAGTTTGTCACCTGAAGAGGGGCACATCAGGTAAAGGTGCATTCACAATCTTTACTAGTAATATGGTTTAATGAATAAGACATCATAAACCTTAGTCACAGCCAATCAGAGCGCAGTATTCTCCCTCGCACCTTTAAGCTGGCGTACACTCTATAGGCCCTAACAGGGATTCCCACGAAAAAGTATTATTATTATTATTATTATTATTACGCTTAGGCCCTACATGTAATTTGTAAATTGTAAACACATTGTGTCGAAGAATGTGATCCATAAATCCCCTGACGATGGCTCGTCGACTGATTTACCGAACCTCGGGCCAAGTGATTGACGGACCTTGGACATGTTCAAGGGGTTCAAGTAGGCCTAAGTCTACATGGGTCACGTATACCGTAAAGCGCGACTGGGCGACCCTCTTCGTCCGATGACATATTGCAATTCTTGAAAAATATCATTTCTTTAAATGTGTGTTGGTAAGTGTCTGGAGTGTACGCCTTTGTGGAGTGTTTCTGTTGAAAAAAACTTGAGAGCAAAAAGTGATACAGTACACTCTACAATTAGGTACCCAGATCTGTTCTTAGGTGTAGGCCTAGGCAGTATCTACAGCGCTTTTGGTCAGCACTGAGAGCAGTCGACGTCCACATCTGGTCCCATGGTTACAGAAAGATGCATGGTGATCTAGTGCAGCGGGGTGCCATGACGTGGGAACTGTGCGCGGTTGTGATGCAGTGACGTAGGACCTAGACAACACCCTAAGCCGCTGAGATGGCCAATACCGTCGCAGAGGAGTTCAAACTCTTCTGTAAATGTAAAAAAGCCTTAAGACTCTCCTCCAACATCATTGTAAACTGTACGACACCATTGGCATCAAACCGTCCAAAATCAATGACTTCTATCCAGCATTCAAGGTAACCGTCTCATTCTTTCCTACTATCCATGCTCTAAGTCCCCCCACCCCCCTTTCCTCCCCCACGCCGCATCACAAGGTCCTCTCAGAAATGGGAAGACTTCGGTTTCGAATTAGAAGACATTTCTGCATCTGGGCCTAATACCCAGTATCCATATCTTGCCGCGCGGCAAGCTGATGCGCGGTGACCAATCAAAACTTCCCTTCCAGCACCGCGACAGAAACGCTGCGATTGGTCACCGCGCATGAGCTTGCGAGAGATATGGGAAACGGGCATAAATCCCCTGCGGAGTCTCTCATCAAAACTTATTTCCACAATGTTAAAAATAGCATGTTCTTCAAATAAAAAAATCAGGAATGGTGGACGCAATCCTGTCTGAAGAGTTTTTATAAGTCGAATGGTGGGGTTGAGATCAGCTAACACCCCTCCCGTGTACAGCGGCAAGAGTTATACCAAATGAAATAAAATGTGTTTTGTGATCGGGTTAGAGGGAGGGGACTTACGATTGCATCATCTGCAATGCTTGTCGAGGTAGTTTCCGAGATCCACCGCAGCTATTACACCAAAGATAGTATGTCGGGTGGTACAACACCTTCGACGTCTCATTGGCTGGGCGACATCGTTCCACTGCATCGAACCAAGGCTGTGATGAATGATGATAGTTATGTAAAAACATAGAAACTGTTATGAGGTTTGTTAACCCCGCCATCAACACCCGACTAACGGTAAGCGGCTCACATTTGTTAATTAGTTAAACTACTTCCGGTCATAGCTGTGAGATGATCTACTGATATAACGAGCTCTTGTCTTGCACTGCGTGTCGGTCAGGACAACGAGTCTGCCTGTCGTACGAGCCAGGTAGTTCCGTTCCGTCCATCCTGAATCCTGATCCATCCCAGTCTGTAGTAGAGGCCTTGGGTCCTGGACAGTTCAGTTCTAAAGTTCGTCTCTATCCAAAATACACGCTGGTAAAGAGGACTTTTCAAAGGGAGGCTTATTTCCCGCTTACTGTGTAAGGTAGTAAACGTCAAGCTTGTAGGAGGATGCACAGTTAAAAAAAAGTGACCACCAATGATTTCTATTCAAATAACAAAAAAACACCAGCTTGACAATAGCAAAGACGGGGGCTCAGGATTCGGTCCTTTTTCAAAGGATCGGCCGTAATTATCTCTTGCTCAAGAAAAATGACCATCACTAAAAGAAACTGTTTTTTTTTACTACTTTTCTTACAAACCCATTATGAGAATGGCTAATCTTGAATATTCATGGTCGAAGGTCCATGTGGCTTTGAGCTGTCTTTACTATGCTAGAAGGTATAAGTGGTTTGTAAATAAAGGGGTTGATTGACAGCATTTGTCTCCCACAATAAGAAACAGTTCCTTTTAGTTCTCATTTTGCCGGCGTGTATTTTGTATTGAAACGAGCTGTAGTAGTCGAGACCCCCCCCCCCCCCCGCCCCCTACTCGCTCAGACTGAGCACTGATGCAGATTCCTTCTCGCGTTTTCACAGTTCACACTTGTCATCACTCATCGGACATTCACTGTAGCAGGTCCTACCGTTACCCCCATTCATCCACAACGCACAATTTTACTTTTATCACCCCAGCTCTCCGGCTTACGGCTCGACTTACCGGCTTACCGGCTTCATGGCTCGACTTACCGACTTACCGGCTTCATGTATTCCTTCATCAGCTCTAAAGGACTTAGCCCGGGAGGGCGCGTTCCAGCAAAGTTCAAAGCTAAATTATTCTAATCTAGTAAGTAAGTTTACCCTGAAACCGGCGTAGTTAGTCTAGTAAGCCGTGGATCCTCTGCGTACCAGGTTCGAATCCTGGCTCGGACAAGGATGTCACGTGGCGCCAATATCACCTCTCATGTCGGAAAGCAACGTTGCCGAACTGTGGGCATCACACTGGCTATGACTATCACTATCATCATCTGGGTGGGGAGGTTGCATGATAACTTGCATCCCCCTGGCATAGCGTGCACGCTAATGGTTTAGTTTAGTGTGATGTTTCTTGGTACGGTAGAGTTGTAAGTTATAACGAGCTGCATGTTGGAGATTGGACAAAGCTGACAGGCGGGTTGGAGCAACGCAATATTGAGAAGTGTCAACCAATAAGGAGGTGAATCTTGTAGTTCTAGCTGAGAAGAAGTCACCTATGTAAATGTTGAAGGTTCCGGACGGGAGCGGGGTTCGAGGCTTGGGATAACCGTTTTCTTGTGCATTTTGTATTGTGTATTATTCTATAGATTTACCACGAGCACATCTCCGCGCGCGAAAGCTTGCGCGCGCATCCAGGTCGAGTCTATTCGGTTTTTTAGGGGCGGCCGGTAGTGAAGTGCAGCTAGCAGGTGTCAGTTGCTATCGGCAGCGGTTGGGAACACATCTCTCCCGCGCGCTTACGGCAGAGCTGTAGGGCCGGCCGTAGCCAGCAGAGCAATGTTAGTGGAAACCTTTCGATGATTTCTACGTTTTTTACGATCGCACTTTGTATGATTCAAAATAAACCTGTCATAAATATACAACTATCGTCGTCAAGGTATAACTGTCCTCTTTCTTGTGCCGCTTATTATATTGCTCTAGCTTTAATAGTTTCTGAAATAATGCAATGTAAGTGAAGCCATGTTTTGCCGCTACCGCTCACACGCCGAGCGCGAGGATCACGCGTTTATGCGCTATCACCTGCATTCCAGTCGACTTGGACTGGCCCGTTTTGGCCAAGGGAGATGTGGTGTTGGTCAATCTAATACCAGCTTCATGAAGTGACAGATGAGAGGGTTTTGATTCGTGGAGACATTCAAAGAATCGGATGTCAAGATACGCGAGATATCCCCCCCCATGGCCATTTGTCACGAGATATTTGCGCATGCGCCCTACTCGGTTTCGTATCCTCTGCCCGCGATACGTACGCGCCCCGTGGGTTGCATTCAGCTTGTTGCAGGCGCATGACGTGTATCGTGGTTACCGGCTTCCGCTTACAACACGCCTGCTGAATGAAGAGGGTATGGGCAGCACTGACAGCCACAATCTGTAATGAACGTGGGTCATTGTCGTTGTGTATGGCAAGGGTGTATGGGGCTATATTATCGGAGGGGTATGGGTAAACTCTCCCCCCCCACTTGTTGACTCAGGGGGGGGGGGGGGCTCGAGCCAGCAAGTGAAGTGTATGAATGTCGCTTGCTTACTAATGTTAGGTCACCATCATTCCGGCCTACTTTTCAACAGCTACCTTACTCCCAATTTTTCAAGCACCAAAACTCAATACTTAATAATTCTCTTCAGTGTTCTATTTTTTTTTAGATTATCTGGTTTTTACTACAGTATTTCAGTATTACATTCAGTACGATATTGTTCCTGAAACACTCAGTAATCACTCAAAAACCTCTGGTTTTAAATTTTTCGCCTGCGACGCTGTGGTTGGGGGGCTCGCCCCCCAAACTCCCCTACTATGTTTGCTTGAAGTCACTTGTGCCGCCGTCTTCATTTTGAAATATGGCAAATCCTAGCTGCTCCCCCTCCCCCACTACAAAAATAGTTCTTAATATTTGACGCCGAGTCGGTGTGGTATGATTGGCGAGTTTCGTTTGAGATGTTATTGGTAGAGCCCCGTAAAATTTGCGATCGCGAAATCATAATTATGATATGATTGTTGTGAATATTGTTTTATTTGATAAAATGTCGGCGTTTAATAGCGAGAGGAGTCCAAAAATATAAACATTAAAATGCGAAATTCGCAAAATTGTGGTTATAGCACCGCAAATAGTGAAATGTCCTGTTTTACGCAAAAGTGACATCTGAATTCCCATTTTAACAGTGATCATTTTTCCGAAACTTGTACAAAAAGTTGTGTTCTTTTATTGTATTTTTTGTGTATTAGGCCAAGCGCGCGTAGTTCGTAGATTGCATCATACATTGTATCACCACAGATAACAGATTGTAGGTTGTTATCTGTGGTATCACTCTACACAGCTAAAAATAATAACATCGCTAAACACCGAAAACGTCGATTACGAAGCCAATTTTCACGGGGCTCTATCTATAGTCATTGGTGAACACTTTGGCTGTGTTATTGCTGTGATGCATACGCTCACGTACACGCACACGCTACCCATTCTGGCAGAGGTATTGCTTTAGATTTAGAATGTCATCTCTGTCAGCGCTTATCTACAAGAAATTTGATAGAATGTACAACTCTGGTTGGTTTGTAAGCTTTTACTTACTACCCCCCCGTCAACGTGGCGTGTGTACTGTGTGCTGTGCAGTAAGTCGGTATGCGCATACCGGAACTAAAAGTACCAACGGTACGCCATACCGCCAAAAATGTATTCCGACACCCGACATTCTACGCCGTACTTTTTTTTTTTACATAACATTTTTTATCCCACAGATAACAAATTTAATCCATTATCTGTGCTAAAACTAATGTAAATGGATTTATGTAAGAAAACAGAGTTGTATTTTAGATAGTTCACTCCCCAACACATAATTCCAAGCTAGTAGCGACTACTAATTTCTAATTTCTAGCAGTAACACAAATTAATATCAATTCATTCTCTAATTTAGTACACAAGAAGAAACCAAAGCACTGCATTTCAAACAAACACTGTCCCTTGTACAAGTCTTTAGTCCCTACTTGGTCCCTACATAATGTACCAATGAACCTGCCGTCTGCCGGCGCCAATCTACATTGCACCTCCACAGAGTCCACGATATTATTGGCGTCTGCTGCCGTCACAACTACGCTGTACCGTGTACTGGCAGTGGGTTGGGAGACGTGCGCCGTGTCACGGACGTGCCGTGAGGGGGAAGGGGGGGGTACTACGGCAGGTGGGTCTTGTGACTGTTGCAGCGACGCCTAGCAGCGACGCACCGCGACGCCCACGGTCGCAGCTCCGTACGCGAGTGCGAATATAAAATTAAAATAGCTTCGTCAATGACCCCTGCGAAGGTCACCTCCGACATTCCTAGCGGGACTAGAACCCGGGGCCTTACTGGCCAGTGAACCTCTGACCGGAACTAAAACCCGGGACCCCACTTGCCAGTGAGCCTCTGACCGGGACTAGAACCCGGGACCCCACTGGCCAGTGAGCCTGTGACCGGGTCTAGAACCCGGGACCCCACTTGCCAGTGATCCTCTGACCAGGACTAGAACCCGGGGTATCAGTTGGCAGTGGGCATCTGACCGGGACTAGAACCCGCGGCCTTACTGGCCAGTGAACCTCTGACCGGAACTAGAACCCGGGACCCCCCTTGCCAGTGAGCCTCTCACCGGGACTAGAACCCGGAACCCCACTTGCCAGTGAGCCTCTGACCGGGACTAGAACCCGGGACCCCACTTGTCCGTAATCCTCTGACCAGGACTAGAACCCGGGGCATCAGTAGCCAGTGGGCATCTGACTGAGACTAGAATCCGGGGCCTCAATGGACAGTGGACCAATTCGTCAATATGTTAACTTATTACTGCGTAACAGTAATATTTAGCGATGCCCTCTTGTTTTGCATTCAAGCCCTGGTTTTGGACGAGGATTCGAACCCGGGTCCTTTAGTTTCATAAGACGTCAATGATTCACCCTTTCCCCAAACAAAAATAAGAGATGCTGAAACCGACCGTATGCCGGCAATCACTTTTCTTTACTCTCCACCTAGCGTCTCTCTCTCTCTCTCTCTCTCTCTCTCTCTCTCTCTCTCTCTCTCTCTCTCTCTCTCTCTCTCTCTCTCTCTCTCTCTCTCTCTCTCTCTCTCTCTCTCTCTCTCTTTCTCTCGCTCGCTCGCTCTCTGAGCCGCTGATAAACGTCTTCATCACGACGAGGTATCAATGTTTCCTCCCTATTATTTATTACTTTTTGTGGCCAGGTAAAAACGACACCTTCGAATTAGCAGATACAAAAAACTTGTTGGAGTTAACGATGCTCAGTTTGTGAGCGAGTACCCGCCCCCTTCCTGTAGCCGGTGACCTTGTACTCAGGGAGAGTCAATTGTTGCGCCGAGCTTTGTAAACATGAGTGACGTCATGCGTACCCTCCCCCGCCCCGCCGGTGCAATCGTGATAGTCTATGGATTCTCAGTCATTGGAATTTATTTTATAATGCTTTTCACAAGACGACAAATCATAGGGTTCATCAATGCCAAGAAATTACAAAAAGGAGGGTTCAGTAAAATGGCGCTAGCCCTCGTTAAATAGACAATATTATGCAAGTTGGCATTGTTCAGTTCGACTTCCACCCACTCATCGTCTCGATTAGCCAAGTTGCATAAATATGAGACGTAAATCCCAAAAATCTCTTTGAAACAACCTTGGCGTGACCTCCAAACGCACTTGGGCTGACCTTCTGTTGACCGGAGATGAACTCTGGCAGTGGTCGATCGATAGTCCACCCCCGCCATGCGTAGAAGGGTGAAAGCTCTAGAACAACTCGTGGCTACACGTGGACGTACGTACTATACACGTTGCTCGAGGTCCCTCTGCTGTAACGTGTTATTGTATATTTTGAATTCTTCCCGTATTCGGAATTGTTTACATTACATCG
This sequence comes from Isoperla grammatica, assembly GCA_945910005.1. NCBI lineage: Eukaryota > Metazoa > Arthropoda > Insecta > Plecoptera > Perlodidae > Isoperla > Isoperla grammatica. The sequence continues at coordinate 47,301,989 of OX246739.1, forward strand.
ACATAATACTAAGTTTGAATTCGTGATTCACAAAAAATGTTACAGAATAAAACTACGACGTCAACTCGCATGCGGAATAATGATGGTTTCGATACTATACATAATTGTTTACCAAATTGCACAATCTTTATAACATATCAAATTATCAAGAAACAGTTCATTGCGCATGCGAATCGACCGTAAACGCTTGAGAATTGTGGCCTACTGACGGAGGTTCGGTAGTCCAACGAGCTACCGCCAGGGGATTTGAAGCGCGCGCCGGTGAAACCACAGGTAACAAATTCTTGTGTGAAACATGTGTTGACGGGTCATACACAAAGTTCTATTAATAAAAAAAATAAAAAATAATAACCAAAAATAATAATAATAATAATGGTTGGAGGGTAGGGGCTACAATAAAATTGTTATACTTCCAGGACAAACTATGATGCTATCGATGACTCACGTTTTGGGTCGAAAAAGTATGATCTCCGTTTTAGAGGTGACAATCGGCAATATATTATTTTTGAAATTGGCTTTTTTAATATACTCACTCGAAGCCACTCAGTGCAATATCAATGCAACTGACGCAACACGTCTTCATTGGATGACCGTGTTTTCCTTGTCTGATCAGTGCTGGTGGACTGCATCAAGCTTGTCACAGCTGACGCAACCTAGTCAGTATTGTCGTAGCCTTTCTCTCTCTCTCTCGACTTCCGCGAAATCATCTCAAACAACGCTTGCATGCTCGCACGTAGACATATCCCCTTTAACGTGCGTTTAAAAATACGAATTACGTCTGCCACCGTTTCCTGTGTGTAGCCGCGGATTCGAGCAAAACTGTGATCATTAATAGTTGAAGATTGGAAAAAATAATGATTTCTTATGAACAAAACCAAAAATGTATTTTAATAATATAAATATAGTACTTAATTAATTAAATTATTTTTTTAAACTACATATGTTTATATTATATACATAGTGATTTCCTTCAATATTAAATTTTCGTAAAATTATATATGTAATCTAAAAAAAAAAAAAAAAGTTAATAAATCCGTATTTAGAGTCACAAAAACTGATTTTTAGTGGGATGACCCCCTATTGACATCAAGAGTAGTAAGAAATGACGAAAATTTCACCACGAATGTGCATGAGGATGGATAACCTAGAAAATAGAGGTATCGTGCGCTAGGGGTCACCTTGAGTTGCCGCCTCCCCTTCAGTGACAGCGCAGAGCGCATAAAGCCGGCGACCGGCGAGCTAGCATCACACATCATTGTTACTCTGTGCACTGGTAGCAAGTACCGGTACTCGTCATACTCGTCATACACAAGCAATCGTAAGTACCTACTACACACGTCACGCGTGCATTGTTGTTGATACATAACAATAGCATGATCTAATAACTTCTTGGACCATGCATATAACCTACGGTAGTTGTAGCAAATACCAAAATACATCACAGCTGTTTTTTTTTTTTTTTTTTTGTTTTAATACGAACAAATATGAGCAGATAATAAGTAAATAACTAGTGCAGTTATTTATAAGAAGACGAGTCTCTATAAACAAAAATTGTCTATTTATTTCTTAGGTATAATAAAGCCAAAATGAATTGCTATTGCGAATTAAATACTTTAGATGATTTAGATACTTGCAAATGTGTACATTTGGCGAAATATTGCGTAACATTCTGTATTTCCCGGACGTTGAAATATCTGATTCCATGGTGCAATATTGAATGGAGAACCTGCTAGACGTTTATGATTCGCACTCGCGTAAAACAGAGTTTTTATTTTCCTGTTATCTGTGTTTACCTTGAAACTAGTTGAATGTCGTTCAAGTGTCAGATAAGTGTAGTGTACAATGCGTGGCCTGTATAATACACGTGCCACGCCCCCCTGTACGACGTCTACGCTGTGGCTGTACACATAGCGGCGACTTCTGTTACTTGATTGCCGATTGGGATTTCTTTATTCATTCATTCATTTATTTATTGATCACAACAAAATTAGCTACGTAATCCATCTATATGGTCAACCATCACTGACAATTGTTCATAGACTAATAATTTGAACCGATAACACAGAATGCCAATCACAACATAAACATAACCTCAAAATAGTCGTAGAAAGCCCAACTTCGCGCTCACGGGAACTTGTTCGGTCGTGTGGGGGGGGGGGGGGGGGGGCGTCCATTGATCCACCTAGCGGCGCGTGTCTTGCCACGTGGCAGGTGAGCGTTGCCAAGGGATCACATTTGTTTATGTTATGGTTCCAACAGGTGCGGGTAGGATATACTCCAGCGCAAATGTAGCATATTATGTAGTCTGTAGATTGTGTTGCTTCTATATGCAGGCAGGGCTCGTCGCGCTCGTCAGACTTCTCATTGTATCTTGTGTAAATACTAATTTCTTTTAAAAAGTTTCGCAAAAAAGTTGACCCAGACTACATTTTTTAAATTTTTTTTATTGAAACGTGATGGAAGAAGTATATTGTATTCCGACGCACAATCCACGCGCCTCGCGACGCGTGCGTATAAATACGTACAAGTATTGCGTGAGGCGCGCTGTAACTGTCTCACTCGTTGCTTCACCTGTTATCAAGCCGCTTATCACTAGTCCAATAATAATCATGTTATCGCTTATTTTACATACCCGTGTCACCATTTTAGAGCATATACGTATCATTTACATGCTTCAAGTTGTATGGCTATTATTGGACAGATAGAGGATGTTTCAACTTTAACGTAACGATAACGTAATAGAACGTAATAGATAATAACGTAATACACGTAATTACGTACATTTAACGTAATAGATAATACAATTTCTCGGTCGCACATTTCTGTATGTATGAATATTTCACAAGTATAGGCCCACCATATTCTGTCCCGTTCCATTCTATAAAATACTTGTATACCGGTTCGGACAAGAACTAAATTATCAAATTGCAATGATTTGTAATAATACGTTATTCTTATTTAGAAGTATGACTCAATTATGATTTGCCGTCGTTTTCGATTAATATGCCATTATAATAAGTAAAGAAATAGTTCTATTTCTAAAGGTTACCAATAAACATTCGTTTCCCATGTCTCCCCACAGATAAATTTGGCGTCTAACTAATTAATTACATTAACAGGAAAATCAAATAGGTCTAAATGAAGATGCTTAGATAGTCTCATAGACAACCACAAGAAACGTGTGCTGCCGAAAGAGTATACTCTAGTGTCAAGTGGGCATGGCGTGTTGAACTTGTTTGTACTTTACAGAACTGCCCCGGCCACCATGACTAGTACCGTCCAAGAGCTGTTGTCCGAGGTAGCTCCCATGCAGGAGTCTTCAGGCAGTAAGGTGACTGTCGTGGGTACAGGACAAGTGGGCATGGCGTGTTGAACTTGTTTGTACTTTACAGAACTGTCCCCGCCACCATGACTAGTACCGTCCAAGAGCTGCTGTCCGAGGTAGCTCCCATGCAGGAGTCATCAGGCAGTAAGGTGACTGTCGTGGGTACAGGACAAGTGGGCATGGCGTGTTGAACTTGTTTGTACTTTACAGAACTGTCCCGGCCACCATGACTAGTACCGTCCAAGAGCTGTTGTCCGTGGTAGCTTCCATGCAGGAGTCTTCAGGCAGTAAGGTGACTGTCGTGGGTACAGGACAAGTGGGCATGGCGTGTTGAACTTGTTTGTACTTTACAGAACTGTCCCGGCCACCATGACTAGTACCGTCCAAGAGCTGTTGTCCGTGGTAGCTCCCATGCAGCAGTCATCAGGCAGTAAGGTGACTGTCGTGGGTACAGGACAAGTGGGCATGGCGTGTTGAACTTGTTTGTACTTTACAGAACTGTCCCGGCCACCATGACTAGTACCGTCCAAGAGCTGTTGTCCGTGGTAGCTCCCATGCAGCAGTCATCAGGCAGTAAGGTGACTGTCGTGGGTACAGGACAAGTGGGCATGGCGTGTTGAACTTGTTTGTACTTTACAGAACTGCCCCGGCCACCATGACTAGTACCGTCCAAGAGCTGTTGTCCGTGGTAGCTCCCATGCAGAAGTCTTCAGGCAGTAAGGTGACTGTCGTGGGTACAGGACAAGTGGGCATGGCGTGTTGAACTTGTTTGTACTTTACAGAACTGCCCCGGCCACCATGACTAGTACCGTCCAAGAGCTGTTGTCCGTGGTAGCTGCCATGCAGGAGTCATCAGGCAGTAAGGTGACTGTCGTGGGTACAGGACAAGTGGGCATGGCGTGTTGAACTTGTTTGTACTTTACAGAACTGTCCCGGCCACCATGACTAGTACCGTCCAAGAGCTGTTGTCCGTGGTAGCTCCCATGCAGAAGTCTTCAGGCAGTAAGGTGACTGTCGTGGGTACAGGACAAGTGGGCATGGCGTGTTGAACTTGTTTGTACTTTACAGAACTGCCCCGGCCACCATGACTAGTACCGTCCAAGAGCTGTTGTCCGTGGTAGCTGCCATGCAGGAGTCATCAGGCAGTAAGGTGACTGTCGTGGGTACAGGACAAGTGGGCATGGCGTGTTGAACTTGCTTGTACTTTACAGAACTGCCCCGGCCACCATGACTAGTACCGTCCAAGAGCTGTTGTCCGAGGTAGCTCCCATGCAGGAGTCATCAGGCAGTAAGGTGACTGTCGTGGGTACAGGACAAGTGGGCATGGCGTGTTGAACTTGTTTGTACTTTACAGAACTGCCCCGGCCACCATGACTAGTACCGTCCAAGAGCTGTTGTCCGTGGTAGCTCCCATGCAGGAGTCTTCAGGCAGTAAGGTGACTGTCGTGGGTACAGGACAAGTGGGCATGGCGTGTTGAACTTGTTTGTACTTTACAGAACTGTCCCGGCCACCATGACTAGTACCGTCCAAGAGCTGTTGTCCGTGGTAGCTCCCATGCAGGAGTCTTCAGGCAGTAAGGTGACTGTCGTGGGTACAGGACAAGTGGGCATGGCGTGTTGAACTTGTTTGTACTTTACAGAACTGCCCCGGCCACCATGACTAGTACCGTCCAAGAGCTGTTGTCCGTGGTAGCTCCCATGCATGAGTCATCAGGCAGTAAGGTGACTGTCGTGGGTACAGGACAAGTGGGCATGGCGTGTTGAACTTGTTTGTACTTTACAGAACTGCCCCGGCCACCATGACTAGTACCGTCCAAGAGCTGTTGTCCGTGGTAGCTCCCATGCAGGAGTCTTCAGGCAGTAAGGTGACTGTCGTGGGTACAGGACAAGTGGGCATGGCGTGCGCCTTCAGCATACTCACCATGGTAACTATATCATAACATAATAATGGAATGGTGTGAGTGGAGGCGGGCGAGGATGGCCATGTTACTCAATAGGCGGATTAGGCCCTTGCCTAGGGTCCCATGGCGCCCCCTGTCACACAGCGTATGCTATGCACAAATTTAAAGAATATAGGAATTAATGACTGGCAGTTGACAGGTTGATTAATTAAAAAAATAGCATTTAACTGACACTGCACTCATTTATTGTTTGTGTGTTTACCCAACGACTGCAAAACGTATTTGCTTAGAAGGCATGCTGAAAAAGTTGCTTTGTGAGCATTGATTAGGGCGTACAAGGTATGTCAGTGTCACAGGTTTTCTAATCCCTTTTGTACACCATAAGCTGGTTGTAAGCTGCTGATGTGGGTAGTTGATTTCCAAGAAATGTGTATTTTACAAGGGCGAGATTTCGTCCATGGGGAGGGGGATGACTGAGCTGTTGGCTTTAGTCCGATATTTTTTCAAACATATTTATGGTCTAGGTAATCTCACCTCTTTGCTCAGTCATTCTTCAAGTGCGAGGCGTGCATGGGTGGACAACCAACGAAAAGTACGAAATTGTTTTGTGTGGTGTATCTAAGTGTTGTGTGTAGAATACTCAGTTTTGTGAGTTATTTATTTTGACGATCTTTTTATGGTAAAAAAACGTAGTGAGTCACAGGGACGTAAACGTGCAGTATGGAAAAAAATGAAGCAAGTGAGGCGTCTCTTTGAACGACTCCCAAAATAAGTTATGTTTTTAATTCTAAAATTTGCGAACAAACAATAACAAATGCTGTGATTCTAGACGTGTCCGAAAAGCCTCGATTTCGAGTCACATATATGTGGGTGAATAATATAATAAAATAACTTTACCAGACGGAAATTTTAGCGGTAAATTTGCTTACCTATTATATTGAATTTCATATTTGTTTGAGGTCGCGTAAACATTGTTTGCATGCATATCTATATATACATACACAATAATCATAACGATATTTTGGATTCCAAAGTGGTGGGGGGGGGGGAGAGGAGAGGGGGGGCGACTTAGAAAGGTGTGCCTATGTTGTCATCGATAGATAAAACGGGCCTCTTAAATGGTCTCGTGCATAGACCCGCTCTAAGACATAGACCAAAAATGTTGGGCGGGCCCGGCGAGTGATTGCTGAGCATAATATCAATACTTGATTAATGATAGTTCATAGTTTATTCAAATAGTATAATATGGCTGCTTTCCAACTGACCAATGCAGCAATCATCTTCAGGTTGGTTGTCAATTGACAAAACCTAAAGTTCACAGCATGTTCCACCCCGTAAACATATCCGCACACACTAAACCATCAGAAACCATGACTTCATAATCACAGCCATTGTGTCCCATGCTAGTACAAATATGTTTTGCTAATACATAGTCGCCATCACCATACAACTGAAGTACACACCATGTTGGCATGCAGACTTGTGTAGTCCCCCCCGCCCCCCCGCGCCCTACAGGAAGTAGATGTTTAGAGGTTGTTGCTCAGCGCCATGAGCGAATACGGGCTGGTTCCTGTATTGCTTGTTATGGAAACAAGGAGATCGAATCAGGCGCGTAGAAATGATGTATACAAATAATGAACACAACAAATTAGAGCAGCGTTTGATCGCGCACTAGTCGTTGTAACTATGCTGGTCGAGACGTGGTCGCATGAAACCTGTTGCACATAAGATGCAAGTCGTTGCTTTGCCATGACGACGCGCTGGCTCGCTGACGCTGCGCTATCTGTCGGGCGTTCAATGAACCTGCGGGCCTAGCTCATCGAGTCGTAAGGCAAGTTCACTCCACTAAACTTTGACCGTAGCAAAGCTGAGAACGCCGCAGGCCATTTTTTTTTGTCATTGCATGCAATAAGTTGTTTGTACAGCCCGAGTGCGACCGCAGTTTCCTCGAAATTGTTGGGTCCAAACTGTCAAAAAGTAATCAAATGTAATCGTTTCTTTGTTGTGTGGACAGATAGTGGGTTTCCAATAAATGTATGCATGGTTTAACTTCTGTTATGGCTTCCAGTACCTAATGAATTTGGGGATTTCGTCTCATGTTTGTGCTAGCCAGGTTATACCAGATAGTGGGGGTGTACATAATTCGTGGAAAGCCTAGATCCACGAAAGATCGACTGACTTTTTTGTTCTCAACTAAACCACGGACTACCTGTAAGTGTTACACGGAGAACTCAGAAAAGTAAGAAGCAGAACAGAGATAGCCTACAACTTACGGGAAAAAGTGAAAAGTGAGAAGTTCTCCCCAATAGTAGGACAATGTTGAACAAGTGAAAAATCCCGTAAGCTTCACGCTATCTCTACTCTTTAATTCCTGCTTTTTACTTTTCTAACTTCTCCGTGTAACACCCGCTTGAGCGGAACACATAAATAGCAAAGTCTGCGTGATCTTGGAGCCCCTCACCACGAAAACTGTCAAGAGATAGCGCTGCAAGGCAGTACGTTGTCTTCGCCATTTTGGTTTGGCCTTCACTGCCTTTACGATGTGTGAAAGAACGCGAGGAATCTGTTGATTGTCGTTGAAACAGCGTGCATGGAAGGGGCGTATGATTGGGATGAGAATAGTTACAAGCAGTGTTGTGTTGACAGAACGTGGCCAGCGAGCTGAGCCTGGTGGACGTGGTCGCCGACAAACTCAAGGGCGAGATGATGGACCTCCAACACGGCTCGACCTTCATGCGCAACGCCAAGGTCAACGCGAGCACCGACTACTCCGTCACCGCCAACTCGCGCATCTGCATCGTGACGGCCGGCGCCCGTCAGAAGGAGGGTGAATCTCGCCTGGATCTCGTGCAGCGCAACACCAACATCTTCAAGGGTATCATCCCCCAACTGGTCAAGTACAGCCCCGACACCATCCTGCTCATCGTGTCCAACCCCGTCGACATACTCACCTACGTCGCGTGGAAGCTGAGCGGGTTGCCCAAGAACCGCGTCATCGGCTCGGGGACCAATCTGGACTCCTCGCGGTTCCGGTTTATGATGTCGCAGCGGCTGAATGTGGGGCCGTCCAGTTGCCACGGCTGGATCATCGGGGAGCACGGAGACACCAGCGGTGAGGCCCTCTTCCGCGCTCTCTGCCGTAGAAATGTCACACATTCAACTTTCCAAGGTCTACTTGATCTCCGCCTAGCGGAGGCACGTCGAATTGGGAGTTCGGCAAGCCTCCGCTAGGCAGAGATCAAGAAGACCTTAACATGCGTGAATAATTTCTGAAGGGAGCATTTTCATGTATATTTTACGTCGGTTCTTGATCTCCACTCTGGGGCGCGTTTAGGTGCTTCGAGCCTTCTCTGCTATGGTCCTTTTAATGGACATTATGCCTTTATTGCTGCTGATTATTGTTAGTGACATATTTATTGATTTTGACGTTTTATGACAAGTAGGTAAATAGCAGGGAAGGGAACTGTGACGGCAGTTTTTCTCTTGAGGGTTATGGTCACAAAAATGTTCTTTACAGGGGGTTGATTAAACAAAGTTAATTATTTGTTAGAGATGGCATTCCACTCACTCCCCAATTCGATCAATGGTAGGCGTTGATGTTCGTCTTTGTCATATATTTGTGTAACATCGCGCAATTGCTTGCTTCCAAGATTTAGTTTAAAAGGTACAAAGTTCTGCTCCAGAAGGATAAAAGTGGCTCTGGCTTTCCAAGACGATTCCAACCAGACGGAGTATCTCTCCATGCATTAAGCATCAGAAAGAGGAACACTATGTATGACTGTGTCACTGTGTGTGTGTGTTTGCAGTGCCGGTGTGGTCGGGAGTGAACGTCGCCGGGGTCAGACTGCGTGACGTCAACCCATCCATCGGGACGCCCGAAGACGCGGAGAACTGGGAGGATCTCCACAAACAAGTAGTCAACAGGTAGTGTAGCTCCTTCACAACCTTAGAACTGTAATTAAACAATTTAGCATAGGGCCTTATTTGTAAAGCAGGACTGGTGTCCATCTCCGAATGTAGGTTCTAATGAAATGTGTCACCTTTCCGTTGTGACTTCTCCAGTGATGTATTCTGTGTCCAAGGGCTAAGTGAGGTTGACCAAGGGAAACCAAATTAAAGCAAAGCCATACTACACTCTTTTTTTGAATCTTTTCTGTTTGATACAAGGTTATTCCACCGAAAGGGTGTTTGTGTTGATTTAGAAATTGCAGTCCATTATATTCGGTTCTCATTCTTTTACGTCGGACGCTTGCGTCCTATGTTGACCACTCGTAGCCATTTACGCAAACGCCTCTTCGACGTTCGACGAGAATACTGCGGCTACGGTTGGCCAACGTCCGACGTAAAAGCATGGGAACCGGGCATTAGACAACCGGGCTCGACCAGACTTTTCAAGTTTAGTCACATTGTTGGCGACGCCTGGGCGTGCGTGTCTCTCTTGGAAACGGAACGCCGTGGTCGTCATAGAATGCGGTGTTATTTTGCTTCATTGTTAACCATTCTGCGCCTATGTGAGATCAGTTTTAAATTGCCGCGAGTTCTCGAGCAATTTCATCTGCCCGAATTTTCGAGTTTCCTTCGAGTCACATCCGAAAAAGCAATGGACGCAACGAGCTGATTGGCCAACCGAAGAAGATTGGGGACTGCCACGGTCGGTGCTGACGGAATGTAACCATAGTAGTCTCTGATGTCTGTATGGTCGTACTTGTTCCAGTGCGTACGAGGTGATCAAACTGAAGGGCTACACCTCCTGGGCCATCGGACTGAGCGTCTCGGCGCTGGCCCGAGCCATCCTGCGCAACGGAGCCAACGTCCACGCCGTCTCGACGCTCCTCAACGTGAGTATATGATGACGTCACGCGTTGTCGTCACGCGTCGCGTTGTGTCTTGACGAGTGACCTTGACCTTGCAGGGCGAGCACGGCATCGACAAGGACGTGTTCCTCTCCGTCCCGTGCGTCCTGGGCGAGAACGGAGTCTCCTACATCGTGAAGCAGAAGCTGACACCCGAGGAGCTAGCCATGCTGCACAAGTCTGCCAGCGTCATGTGGGAGGTTCAGAGCCGCCTTGACATGTAGACCTTGACACTCTGCCGGACAGAGGGGTGATCGTTTGGGGGCGTGTCCACATTGATCGTTGAGCTGACATTCTCTACCTAGCTGCAATGACACTCGCACTTGACTTGCAAACTTCAGAGTGTCACCTTTACAACAGAAAGTATTTGGAAGTATTGTAAATTAGTTTCTACGAATACCTGTTAGATATCACATAAATCTCAAGGAATTTTGTTCAATGTTGCTTATACGTAGGTGATTGTTGCTCTAAGAAACCTCTCGGTAAAGCTCCAAAAGCTTTGAAGTGACTTAAGTGCAGGGTGGACACGCCGCGAGAGACAGACGGGGAATGTATTAGCGAGGCAGTCAATACTGGATTTGCATGAAATATGACGTAACTACGTCAGTACGAGTCGTTTCTTTCTAGTGATGAAATTCTTCACAAAACCATGTGAGGTATTGCCAAATATAATAAGATAATATATTTTATCAAAACTATTTAAAAGATAAGCATAAGTTCCTCTTAAATGAAATTTGGGTAGATAAATAAATGAAAGAATCAAAACGTATTTAAACGATGTATTGAGAGGAGTTGAAAAATGTTATTTATACACATTAAACAGTATTTGTCTTTGCAATGGAAAAAGGTGGGGGTGAATTTTGTGTCCAAGGCTACAGAAAGTGAATATATTATTCTTGTAAAGCGCTTAGGAAAACCATGGCATTTAACTTTATTAACTTAATTCTAGTATTTAGCATAACCTAGGTAACTACTCTGAAGTCTGACCATCCGATTTACAGATACCATCTTCTTAAAATGGATGCTAACAGAAGTGGTGTTCATTATGTAATTGTATCTACCAATTTGGGCTTTATAATTATTTATTAATTAAACTATATCCATAATGATTTTGCAACAATATAACCAAACATTTTAAATCAGTGTTCATTTCCAATATTGTTTTACACTTTTGATTTCTACAGAATTTAACCAAATAGGTATTTGCAAACTCTTGCAATTCTGAAATAATGCAAGGTAAAACATAATTTGTGAAGGTATTTTTGTTTTAAAAATATGGTACAATTGAAGGTAAATTGAGTTCCTTACACATATCAAAAAGTATTTATTTGATCTGGTCAAAAACACTTAACATTATTAATATTATACTCTATTTTGTATCTCTAATAAACTATCTGTGCGTGCAGTCTGGACTTATTTCTCTCCTGACTAATGGCCTGGATGTGTTGCGCCTGCCAACGAGTGGCGGCCCTAGCTAAGGCCCTGTCCGCAGCTATCCTACATAATGTAGGATAGCATTAAGGTTTCTGCTATAATAGCCGCCACTTTTAGTCGGAACCAAATCGGACTCTGAAAACGGACATCAATTCAACGCGCGCGACATGAAAACTGGTCTCATTGGCCGATCCACCCTACCTTCCTTGAAGTGACGCGTGCGTTACGGTACATCCCCCCCCCCCCCCATATTGACAAGGGATATGCGACAACACAGCTTTGGGAGAAAACCATCTGCTCAAGAAGATTGTATCCCAATTGGCTGGTCAGGTAGTACCCCCTCAACCCTCTCGACCCTTCGCCGACCACCGTGACCATGTGCAACGCACAAAAGTAGCCCTTACGAACACTATTTTCAAACAACCGCGTCGACAAACCCAACCCACCTTACAAAGTCGCTTCCGGTTTGGTTCCGACTAAGAGTGGCGGCCACTATAGGTGGCTGGCTGTTGCCGCAGACAGTATACATAGACCCTTTACCCCGCCGGGCAGAGATCAAGAGCTGACGGCGTGAGGCGCTGTGGTTCAACGTTTAGGTATAGGTAGGTAGCACTAGGAAGCAACCCAAGACTACCTTCCATATGCTTTTGTCACAGGCGAGGTATTCGTAGCTAATCAGCGATCGGTATTTGCGCGCTATTGTCTCGGGCGGTTCACTGACCGCTGGTTGGCTAGGAATACCCGGATGTGACGAAAGCATGTGTAAGGTTGTCTTGGGTTGCCTATATTTGACCAGCGAGTCAACCTCTTAGCTTCTTATCTAGCCTACGTCTGTCCCATTTGATTTGAGGATGCGATGAGTGGCTTCGTTGTCTACAAACAGTAACAGAACACGATTTCGTAAAATGGCCAACAACACATGGGTACAAATGGCAACTCAACAATTGTAAATTTAGGCTATAGCTTGTATAGCAACTGTATTGCAACTTCATATGAGTTGCAAGAACGTACCTTGCAAGGTCTACTGGATTTACTCCTAAGCCGCTGCGCGCGCGCTACAAGCGATCTAGTGGACCTTGCGTACCTTGTATCTAGTTCAAGTAGACCATTTTAAAAATGATCCAGGTATCTATTCTTGTTTCTCCCCACGGTCCTCTAAATCTTCAATAACAACAATACACAACAATAAAAAATGTGAAATCAAGGTTAATAGATGAAGAACTTGTGTCCATCAATGAACCTTGATATAACATTTGACAGCTCATGCTTGATTGTTCTACGTTGTTTTTTGTAACGATTTAGGGGGCCGTGCGACGAACAAGACTAGATATCTGGATCATTTTTAAAATGGTCTTGATCTCCACGAACTCAGGGAGTTCGACGAGCCTCCGCTAGGCGGCGATCAAGTTGACCTTGGATTCCAAAGAAGTCTTATGATAGATATTTGGGCTTAACGTCTTATATTTCTGCAACTTGGCTAATCAAGACGATGAGTGGGTGCTTGATAATGAAGATTATTGGAAGAAAGGGGCAAGTAGGAGGGTGCGCGAGGAAAGGGTAAAGGGGAGGAAAGGGGATTGGGGTGTGGACTGCACTTCGTCTGACTTTTCCTCCTCGACCTGTCCGGCTAGGGTGGCCCTACCAGAAGCATACGCTTCAGCCGGCATAGCTCTCGGGATCAACGAAGCACGCAAACCTGCCCACCACGGTAAGAGCAGTCCCTGGGCAGGAAAAGAAGTCTTATAGTTTTGCAACGTCAACGTTGAAAGTTGTGTGTATCCAATATTCAGTGACGATCGGCCGGATCGCTTCCAACGCTCTCTGTGCACTTGTTACGCCTTCCCATAATTATACATAAAAGGTTTCGAAAACAAGTAATTAAAACCGTAATTCCGTATGCGAATTGCGGGTTTTGACTTGTCCACACTCGAGGATTGGGGTGGGGGTGGTCACCTGCTGAACGCACCCTGAATCCCTGATTAACACCAAAAACATTGGAATACTTGTGACGATGACGACTTGGGTGCTCGACAACAAGCCTCCGCTGGGCGCAATCAAGGCCCGTCAATCTCCTGGCGGAGGTTCGGTAAACCTCATGTGAGTTCGACGAGCTAGACCAGGGAATATCATAATATCTTTGAGCTAGACGGACCTTGGGCGCAATGACGTAGGGCTATCAAGTAGACCTTGGCCCTCCCAAGCTCGCAGTCGAGTTTGAGGTTTACTGAACCTCCGCTAGAACATTGGCCATAGACCAACGATTCAGAATTTGTTGACACAGACCTTTGTACAAGAGATAAGCTTCCACTTGAGTTCCGGTTCGTCGGTACGTCGAATCCCCGCAAGGTCCGTCAATCCCCTGGTGGAGTTTCGGTAAACCTCAAACTTCGGGAGTTCGAGATTTGCGAACGTTTAAGATCAAGTAGACCTTGGGTATGGATACTGCAGTGTTAAGAAGGTGGTGGGATCAATGATTTCGCATTCTCGAAATAAGTGAAACATTCCCAGGTTCCTCTGCCAGGTTTCTTGTGCAAAAAGCTAAGCTCGAATATCCTTCTTTGAGAATGGCGTCACAACGACCTTACTGCAGCCCTGAAAAGTGCGACGCGGCTAGAGCGTAAGTTTACTGTTTAATACCGCGTCTATCATCTGAGAGTGTTGAATAATGATCTTTAAAGCGTGGCTCAATTCCTTTGCTAGCCTAGGCCTAGGCCTAGGCCGATGTTGCAACTGTCTCCGGGTATGGTCTGTCCTCTTGGAAGTACAGCCGAAGGGGGTTACTAGAAGTAAAAAAAATATTTATTTTTATTTTATTTATCAGGCCTACACTCCAAACATAATTTATGTCTCCTTCAAATTGACTAAATAAAAAAAACATCAATAACTATAAAGTTGGTCATCTTATAAGAAATACTTTTTGAAGTTATTTTGCTGTTATTAACAATATTATTATTAATTATTATTATTATATCATTAATTTAACTAATATGATATAACAAATAATATTATATTAATATTAATATTGATAATATTGCTAATATTATTACAAATAGGCCTACAATTTTACGTCATCGAAACGATTTGATTGATTTATTAATTTGGCCGTCAAAGTTCCTCCAAAGAAAAGATTTTCCATTGAACGTTTTGCCAACTGTGAATGATTCATAGTGTTGACACAATTTGAAAAGGTGTAGGCCTAATTCATTTTTAGTTTTATATGTAGGCCTAACCATACAACAATAATTAATAACACTTTCGGTAAATTTCTGATTGGGTCCGCGGACAAAAATCGCTGTAAAATAAACATTAATGAAATTGCTTCATATTTACTGTAATAAAAATTTTAATAAACATACGTAGGCTATAGTTAGTTACGCTCCAAGTTTAATACATACCTCATTTCCAGTGTTTCTACTCGTTCGTTGGTGTTCCGTTGGAAAACAGGGAGTACTAAAAAGTGTAACAGCACACTCCATACAGTTACTTTCATCTTTTCCCAAGGAAAACACCAGAGGCCTAAACTTGCAATTTTTGTGTTAAGGCCTATGGAGGGTACATTCCGAAAGCTCCTGTAAATAATGGGGTTCCAGCATCAGCTAGCACGTCCTAGCGTCCCATATTGTCGAGTGTTTCGGAACGTCTACAAGCGAAAAGATGGAGGAAACGCGCGCTAAAAATTTATATTGAAACAATATTATAATCTTTTCTCAACAATAACGAATACGAAATGCAAGATCATACAATTCTGCAAAGCGTGGTGTAAATAACGGTGAAATTATGCAATTGGCTTTTAAATAATTGCATTTTGAAAACGCCGCCATGATTTGTGAGTACTGGCAGAACTGATGCCCTCGATCGAACCGGCTGGCGTTTTCAGGATGCTAGATATGCTGTCTCAGGAAGTAACGGAACTCTCAGCCTATGATTTCCAGCTGGTTACGGAATGGCCTCAGCACGGAAATGGCATATTCAGCTAGTTTCGAAACGTATAAATACCCGGAGTGTGCTGTCACACGTTTTTGTACTGACTTAAAAAAAAAACATCGAAAGGCGAAAACACACTGAATAGGCCTATTGAACTTGGACGTAAAGTTACTATTTTAATACTTTTTTATAAACGCACGGATTTCATATGTTTATTAATTTGCCCATCGAAGTTTCTTCAAAATTTCCATTTCGCCGCCATTACATAGGCCTACTTCGTCTGGACTGCGATTCTTCGCAAACGAAGCCTATAGTTTGAAGAAGGTGTAATTCATTTTTAGTTTTATAAGTAATCATACAACAAAAATAAATTACACCTTCTTCAAATGTAAAGTTCATGTAACAGCACACTCCAAATTACTGAAATTTTTACCATACCGGTACGGCATTTTATTAAACTTTGTAAGTAATGTCTATTTACAATATTAACAATTTTCATTATAACGATTTAGTAAAGCATAAATGTCTCCTTCCAAAAGAAGAGCAACTACAATTTCGCCGCCATTACACTTCTCCTGGAACTGGAATTCTTCTCGATTGTACAGAAGTTGTTTCTTTTGACACAATTAGCTTGCAGGTACTTCTCATCTTTGGCTGATGCCATGAACTGGGATGTCCTGTGCAGGTGACAAGGTGTTACCCCCGGTGCCTGTTTGTCTTGCAGGAAAGATCCGGCCGATCCCGCTGATCCGGCCGCCGCTCCGGCCGATGACGACGCCGCTAAGGTGGCCGATCCGCCCGCAGATGCGGCCGCTGCTCCGCCCCCTGCTCCGGCCGCTGCTCCGGCCGCTGGTGATGGGAGTATGTTCGCCCAACTGATGGCCCCCATCGCGCCATGCAAAGAGGATTCGGGCAGCAAGATCACAGTGGTAGGGACCGGGATGGTCGGAATGGCGGCCGCCTTCAGCCTCCTCACAATGGTAGGTTACCTATGTCCCAGCTTACCACAGGCAATAAACGCTGTTAACCTTTGAGCAACGCCGGTGTAATAACTGTGAGTGTGAGCAGTTGTTAATCTAGTTAGGCCTACAGTGTTGCGGCAATGATGTGTGTTCTTTTATAAGTCTAGATCTGAATATCTGCCCGAGCATGGTCCGTTAAACCCGACATATTTCCAGATTGAATGAGAAAATTACAGAACCTCAAGATTGAGCTCTGCGATGGTTTTCGTCAACAACGGTGCAATAGCAATGTACGATAAACTGACTTCAAAATACTAATGAACGTATTCTATGTCGATTTTGTATTTTTTAACAAGTGGGTACCAAGTATGAGCGATGCTTTTGATTCGACTTGAGGTTGGACTCATATTCTATTTTTAAGCCTAGGCCTACTTAATAGTCGATTTACAGCTACGCGTTGCGAGCGAAGCGAAGGCGCGAGCTCCAATCAGTGGCCGAGTTTGCGTGAAACTATTTACTTCTTTGCATGAAACTCGGCCGGTGATTGGAGCTCGCGCCCTCGCTTCGCTCTCAACGCGTAGCTGTAAACGTAGCATAAACCTATTTTTTTTTTTATATATCTGCTCCCTGTGTCCAACAATGAAGTCGGGTAGGGGATAGGAACTTAATCCCATCATATTCTGGCCCCTAGGTACATCGAAGCCGGCTGGCCATGCCTGACGCTTCCCTCATGTTAACTTCCTCCGGCTCCTCCTCTTCACTTTCTTCTTCCTCTGCTCTTTCTACAAATTCTGTCCATACTTTTCTATCTTCCCACCATCGTTCCTGATTGACCTCTTCCCAAGTTGCATTTCTTCTTTCCACGTCCATTGCTATCACTTCTTCCCACCTCAGTCTTGGTCTTCCCCTCTTTCTTTTCTTTTTCCCTGCTTCTTTCTCAAACTCAATTTTCGGGATCCTGTCTTCCTGCATTCTTTTCATGTGGCCAAACCACCGCAATCTTTCTTTTCCCAGCTTAAAGTTTAGACTCTCCACTCCAAGTTCCTTCCTTATCTTTGAGCCGAAATATCCTACTATAATAACCTAAATATCTAAATAATTAATAATAATAATTTAATAATTTTCGCTTGATTATTAATCAAGCGAAGCAAGCGTCTCCATTAGCCTTTTATGGCACTCGTTCTGTTTGTTTGTTTTTTGGTTGTTTTTTTGTTTGTTTGCACATCTCGCGTTAGCGTTCGAACGAAGAGTCCGATCTCGTTGAAAGTTGAAATTTATTATTTCTTCACTTAATGCATCCAAAATAATAGGTTTACTTTGAATTGAACGTCAGTAAAAACTTCAAAACAACTGACAGTAGTGTCAATATTGGCATGTTAGTCAAGACACGAACAGTTTTGTCTATGTTTGTCTGTAAGTATGGGAGGCTGCCCAAGTGATTACTTGACGTGTTGCGGCATGTTGCAGCGACTTGTATTGTATAGCGTGTCTGCGACCTGTATAGCGTGTTGCAGCGACCTGTATAACGTGTTGTAGCGTCCTGTAAAGCGTGTTGCAGTGACCTGTATTGTATAGCGTGTCAGCGACCTGTAGAGCGTGTTGCAGCGACCTGTATTGTGTAGCGTGTCAGAGATCTGTATAGCGTGTTGCAGCGACCTGTATTGTATAGCGTGTCAGAGACCTGTATAGCGTGTTGCAGTGGCTTGTAGAACGTGTTGCAGAACGTGGCCACCGATCTGTCCCTGGTGGACATGATGGAGGACAAGGTGGCTGGAGAGATGATGGACCTCCAGCATGTTGCAGCGACCTGTCTCCTTTGTTGCAGAACGTGGCCACCGATCTGTCCCTGGTGGACATGATGGAGGACAAGGTGGCTGGAGAGATGACGGACCTCCAGCATGTTGCAGCGACCTGTCTTCTTTGTTGCAGAACGTGGCCACCGATCTGTCCCTGGTGGACATGATGGAGGACAAGGTGGCTGGAGAGATGATGGACCTCCAGTATATTGCAGCGACCTGTCTTCTTTGTTGCAGAACGTGGCCACCGATCTGTCCCTGGTGGACATGATGGAGGACAAGGTGGCTGGAGAGATGATGGACCTCCAGTATATTGCAGCGACCTGTCTTCTTTGTTGCAGAACGTGGCCACCGATCTGTCCCTGGTGGACATGATGGAGGACAAGGTGGCTGGAGAGATGAAGGACCTCCAGCATGTTGCAGCGACCTGTCTCCTTTGTTGCAGAACGTGGCCACCGATCTGTCCCTGGTGGACATGATGGAGGACAAGGTGGCTGGAGAGATGATGGACCTCCAGTATGTTGCAGCGACCTGTCTCCTTTGTTGCAGAACGTGGCCACCGATCTGTCCCTGGTGGACATGATGGAGGACAAGGTGGCTGGAGATATGATGGACCTCCAGTATGTTGCAGCGACCTGTCTCCTTTGTTGCAGAACGTGGCCACCGATCTGTCCCTGGTGGACATGATGGAGGACAAGGTGGCTGGAGAGATGATGGACCTCCAGCACGGGTCGATGTTTATCGGCAACGTCAAGGTGACAGGCAGCAGCGACTATGCCATCAGTGCCAACTCTCGCATCTGCGTCGTCACCGCCGGGGTGCGTCAAGGGGAGGGAGAGTCGCGGCTGGACCTTGTGCAGCGCAACGTGGAAGTGCTTCGTAAAATCATACCCGAGCTGGTCAAGTACAGCCCCGACACAATCCTGTTGCTCGTGTCCAACCCGGTGGACATACTGACCTATGTCGCGTGGAAGCTGAGCGGGTTGCCAGCGTAAGTAATGAAGATCCGAACCATCCATCTCATCAGACACTTTTTATGACGAATTTCTCAGACATTTTGATGATAAACTGTTGGCAACATTGCCAACGGGTTTATGTTTTTTAATTTTTACATTTATTTACAATTTGGGATTTTGATAAGCTAAAACTTTTTACTCTGGTTTTTGGTAATAATCCACCTCGGATTACACTGGAACCAGTTGTGAGTTTTGACCTTTGTCGTTTAAATAAACTTTCTACTTTGGATTTCAAATTCAAAATTAACTTTCTGGTAATTTGCCATGAACACCGAGGGTTTACTTTGGTGTTCACAATTGATGGCTCCAAAATTGACAACAAGTACCTGGTCGACATGTGTTCAGTTTTCACCGCAGAGTAATGGTGAATTCACGACCTTGCGTTGCGCTGAGCTGAGCGTTGGACTTTGTTGCGTTGCGTTGACTTCATCATCTGTTCACGACTGCTCTAAACCCCAGCCTTCTCGACGGGTCAAACCACGGATTACAGGTCTACTTGATCTCCGATCAAGTGGACCTTGCGCGGATTGAATCGACGTTCCAGGAGGCTGTGCTTTAAACCGAGTATCCCGGATCATACATGCCGCGAGAATCAAGAAGGCTTTGCTTTGCGTTATTGCGTTGGAAAGTTGAACTAGAATCAATTTTGCAGCATCGCACAGTCGCGCACTGATGATGCTCATGATTGGTTGCTAGGACTTCGAAGTTCAAAGTTGAGTAGCGCAACGCAAGGTCGTGAATTCACCATTATGGTACGTTTACAGCTACGCGTTGCGAGCGAAGCGAGGGCGCGAGCTCCAATCAGCGGCCGAGTTTCACGCAAAGAAGTTAATGGTTTCACGCAAACTCGGTCGCTGATTGGAGCTCGCGCCTTCGCTTCGCTCGCAACGCGTAGCTGTAAATCGACTATAAGTCGCCATTCGCGAAGCTCTGAAATAGATATCACTTTGTCCAAATGGAAAGTTTTTCTATATTCCGATAGCCTGAGTGGACTTCAAGTAATTTGTGTCATGTATCCTCCTACTCGTCATTTCGGTCCAAGACATTAAGTTTTATCTCGAAAAACTCAACTCGAAGACCTACACAATCGAGTTTTGCTGGGTACCTGGACACGTGTGAGAATCGAAGGAAACGAACTGGCCGACGAGGATGCAAAGGCAGCCTGTCAGCAACGCCATGTTGATTTCGATATCGTCACCGTTCCAGATGTTAAAGAGTTCGTTCAGAGAACTTGTTTTAGATAAACGACAAAGCTGCTTGGGACCAAGTGCAACCAAACAAGTTGCACAGTGTGATGCCCACGTTAAACCATAAAATTCGGCTTCCTTCATCCCGCCTTTCTCGCCGGGAAGAGGTGGCCACACTCGTTTCACTCATAACTATCTCTTCACGAGGGAAAAAGTTGTCCCAAAATGTGACACTTGTGGTGTACCTCTGACTGTACGTCACATATTGGCAGAATGTACCAAACACGATGTGTTGAGAACACAATTAAAGCTTCCCCAGTCGCACGAAGAACTTCTGTCATACGACAACTGGGATGATAAACTTTTAAACTTTCTTGTCCGAACTCAGTTGTTCCAACAACTTTAAAACACAATAAAACCGTTATAAATATTATATCAAACAAATTTAAATAATACAAAATTCAATCATTGATTCCTAATTTCGTGGTTACTTAATTACCTAACTTGCAAAGCACCATCTCGGTGACGCAAAATGGACTTAACTGGTTGAAGCGCCCTTAAACCAAATAAATTTCAATTTCAATTTCAGTAACCGCGTCATCGGCTCGGGGACCAATCTGGACTCGGCGCGGTTCCGCTTTTTGATGTCCGAGAAGTTCAAGATCGGACCCACCAGTTGCCACGGTTGGATCATCGGCGAGCACGGCGACTCTAGCGGTGAGTCTCGGAGAGTCAGACATATGTTTTTAGCAATGCGAGTCGTACATTGAGAACTGGCATTGTATCTCGACATGAGAGGTGATACAGGAGAGGAGACATAACCTCCCTTTCTCGTACCTAAGAAAGAGTTGCCGGAAATAAAGCCGTCGCTCATGTCGAAAACATTGACTAGTTGCTATAGTTAGTTTGCAAAAGTTCTCGACTCTCCTCAAGGCTCAGCGCGTTCTCGCTTGTTGTTCGTTCCAAAGCTCCCGTACCTATTGGTCTCTTGGGATCTCCTGATTTTCAGGACGCTATGGAGATCTTTGTCAAAGTCACTCTGCAGCATTTTTATGCTGACAAGATTCGTCAGGTCACTGGCTCAAAGGGGGGGGGGGGGTTGTCCTCCAGACTTGCCTCTCTCAAGCCTTGCCTTGATTCATCCCGGTTGGGTGCTGGCTGGGTGTTTCCAAGTTGGTTGTATCTAAACAAAGGTGGCTTAGTCCTGCCACAGTCCGAACACTTAGGTTGGAATTCATAGTCGGCCCCTACACCTAGGGGCACCCATTGTTGCTATGGATTTGTTTTGTTTATGGGAAACAACATGGAAACAACTGTTACCTTGGTAACAATGGGCGCCCCTAGGTGTAGGGGCCGACTATGAATTCCATCCTTAAAGTGTCCGAACACGGGGGAAATAATTGCCGCGCAATGCCCTTTGGACGCATCTTCAACTTATTAAATGGTACACATATCCCTCAACCAGCACAGCACATGAAACAAAGCGTAAATACACATTGGACTCATAGGATACCCACGTTCATGCACGGTGTAGTAAACCCTTCCCGCGCTGTACTAACGTGTACGTTGGTCCCAATTTTTGTGTTTCAGTGCCAGTGTGGTCAGGCGTCAACATAGCGGGGGTGCGCCTGCGTGACATTAATCCGGCCATGGGTACCGAGAACGACCCGGAGAACTGGCAGCAGATCCACAAGGATGTTGTCAACAGGTGAGTGCAAAAAGCGAACCTGACGGTGGCGCGTCCAACTTGTGCGCGTACTTACAAATTAATCATGCGGCCTTGTTGCAGCGCCTACGAAGTGATCCGACTGAAGGGATTCACGAACTGGGCCATTGCACTGAGCGTAGCTTCTTTGGCGAAAACCATCCTACGCAACGCCCACAGTGTTCACGCCGTGTCTACGTTGGTCAAGGTAAGAATACTTGATATGACGGACTTATGAAGCCTCTTTAGTAAAGATCATTAACGCGGTGTATTCTGTATCCAGGGCGAATACAACATCGACGAGGAGATCTTCCTGTCCGTTCCCTGCGTCCTAGGAGAGAACGGAGTGTCGTACATTGTGAGGCAAAATCTGGCTGAGGACGAGATAGCAATGCTGAAGAGCTCGGCCGACCTCATGTGGGAAGTTCAGAGCAAACTTGAACTCTAAATATTCGACCAATCAGCGGTCGTGGTTCAGAGCTAGCTTGAGCTTGAGCCAATCAGCTGAGATGACGGGGAGAGTAATGAAGTTCGACGAGGCCTTAACCAGCTATTGAGCATTCCTTGGACACATTTTGAATTGTTTTTTTTTTTCTCTAAAGTCCTTACCGGCTGTTGGGTATTTCTCTGTAACATATTATAATTATTGATGTTTTGATTGATGATTGGTTAATCTGTTGGTTTTACAAACTAGTAGCATAATCTTATTTCAAATAAATATGCGTTTTCACTTGGAGAATGTTGTGATGTTTGGTTGCGTAGTTTGGTGAACCTGCTAAAACGCAGAGCGGCTCAATTCGTGATGGCTGCGACCAATGGGGAATATGCATAATTTTTTTTTAGGTTTTTACTAGATTAGGATTAACTTCCTGAATACAAAAATATTTTATTTCGATGACATAGCATAAAGTTTTATTTATAAAAACGAGCTGAAAGTGTCACACATATTTATGGCGGGAAAAACGGGTCATATGTTACCTGCTATGTATCAGCAATCAATCAACCAATCAAAAAATGATAAATAAAATAACGCTTATTTGGAAATTATCATATCCAAAATCATATAAAATCGAATTAATGTCTAGTTCGCCTAGTAATTAATTTTGAAGCCCAATTACTATAAAAACAATAATACCAAACCTAAATTTCATAGAATATCAGTAAATATTGGGTGTTGTTATTCATATAAAGCAGACTTGACAACGGCTTGAGTAAAAATTTTGACAAGGTTAGCTTGATAACCTTGAAAATTTGATTGTTTCGTCTATGAGGCGGTGGCAAAGTCCAAGGAGGTTATATGCAAAGTCATTCATATAAGCAGTGATTTTCATGGATTGTGACGTCACATACCGTTTAAAAATAATAGTGCGGGAAACAGATAATCAAAATCTTTGAACATGTATAGAAGTATAATGAGTTAATTTTAAAACTTTTAAATTAGGTTTGTGATGTCTTTAGATGAATAACAATATATTCCACGTACTTTCAGAGCTGTAGAAAATGCATGCACATTCCCTATTAAGGTCTACTTGATCTCCGCCAAGTGATGATATGGCTGCGCGACAGCGTCCTAATTCGTATGGCAGCCGTTGTGGATGTGGATTAGGTACATATTCTGTATTTTGGGCGTCCATGGGTATATTTCAAATAAAATTAAAATAATCTCCCGCTATTCTTCCTGGATTTAAAAACTTTAACCTACATTTTGTAAAATGGAAGCAGGTCCACAAGAGCAAATGCTTGTGTTGGGCATAGCATACTGTATGTCCTGACCTTGTAACGAACTCGGCTCACGTACAGACACACAGACACGTCAGACTGGAACCTTGACAATATCGGGACCCGGATTCAGACCCCATTTTCTCTTTCCACGTCATGTCTGGCAAGTGAGGTGTATACCAGGTTCGAACTCTCCTTGTATGGGTGCGGGGGTAGGGTTAGGGTAGGTTCGAATCCTATTTTGTTGGTTTCGGATCCCACCGTCTTGGCCTTGGAGGCAGGGAGTAATACGGTGGTTGGGGTGGAGGGCGCGGGAGGGGGTGGTCCAATCTTGTCGACAACGACCAGTTCCCGTGGCGGAATGACGTCACGCGTTCGTAAGATCCCGAATCATGAATCGTCGATGGTGTTTCCGACGAGCCTCCGCCAGGCGGAGAGGAGATCAAGTTGACCTTGTGAAATCCTCTGGCGGGGACTCGTAAAACTCTCAGGTTTACCGAAACTCTACTAGAGGATGATGGACCTTCTGAAATTCATTGTTGTGAGATTGTGAAAACAGAAACTCGGAAAACAGAAACAAGACTGATCAGTAATTTGTTATCTATGGTATTATTATTATTATATCCAGTGGCACTTGGCTAAACAAGTTTTCCAATCGCTGGTTTAACTACATATTTATTTATTTGAAGCCAAATAGTTTGGTGGATTGTCTGTATTTGATCACGCTCTGTTATTTATTTTGACATGCGAGTGATAAGAATTTTAAAATGCATAGTGTCTTCTAGTTGTGAATATGGACGACTACCTCTGGAAAGCTCCCAGCTGAGCTTAGCTTATCTGTCCAGTTCTCGTTCCTGGGACCTGGTGTCGCGAGCAAGGTACGTGCATTGCATGGATAGTCAGCGAAGCACATAACATATTGTGTAAATGTCTCCCACTGAAAATTAGCAACTGTCACATTTTTATTATTTTTTGTATTTATTTATGTATTTTCGGTAGATCATTAATAGAGTTGATCCACTGTATTCATTTTACGTTTTCCTACCCTGTGGCTGTGTGTAGGCTAATTTCAAGATCCATAAAATGTTTTTGACTAAAGGACCCCCGGTTTTGATATTGATATTGATATCTTTATTAGCATCTTTGATTGTAATGTGCTCATACATTTGTACACAATCTGTGGCTGCTGTAGACTACTTAGAATTAACAGATGAGTATATACTTAAGATTTAGGTAGATAAGATTAGGGTAACATATATGTTACTAAAATAACTTAGTAGATAGCATGTAACATAACACATTAAACATAAGACAATTAACAATTGAATAACTTAGTAGATATCATAACATAACACATTAAACATAGGACAATTAACACTAACATATTATATATACTGTTTTAGGATACCCTTCATACCTTCTAGTGACTTAGGGAGAGTCACCATAACTCCTTTTGGGAGGGCATTCCACTCCCTTTTGGCCCTAGCCAGAAAAGAGTATTTTCCGGTGTTCGTCCTGCTGCCTATGACCCTCAGTTTATATGCGTGGTCACCTCTCCCTAAATAGTCGGCCTTTTCAAGCCTGCCAGATAGGTCTACCCATGCTGGTTCACCCGTATAAATCTTGTACATGGCACAGAGCCTTGCCATTTTTCTCCTCCCTTCAAGTGTTTCCCAGCTAAGCTTTCCTAACATACATGTTGCACTCGCTTTCCGTCTGAAATCCACCATAGCATATCTTGCTGCTCTCCTCTGCACCATCTCCACTTTCTTGGTGTGCCCTATCTGGTAGCAGCCCCATACACTTGCACAATACTCTAAGCTAGGCCTTACTAATGATAAATATCCCTTTTCTTTGACTTTCTTGCTGCATCCTCTTAGACTTCTCATCACAAAGTGCAGCTTTTTATATGCCTGAGCTACCATTGCACTTATATGCTGGTCCCAGCTTAAGTTACTTGCTACAGTTAATCCTAAGTATTTACAGCTCTTACTTGCTACTACTTCACAGTTGCCTAATTTGTACTTATATATAACAATATTTTTCTTTTTGGTAAACCTCAACATTTTGCTTTTATCGCCATTGAGCCTCATTCTATTTAATTCCACCCATTTATTTACTAAATCTAGATCATGCTGGAGTTGTTCGCAGTCCCTAGCACTCCTTATTATTCTATATATAATGCAGTCATCTGCAAACAGTCGTACTCTAGCTGTTATTCCCACAGGCAGGTCGTTGATATATGCAATGAACAGCAGGGGACCCAGCACACTACCCTGTGGTATCCCAGAAGTAACTTTCACACTACTTGATAGGTGATTACCTACCCTCACCCTCTGTGTTCTTCCATTAAGGAACTCTCCAATCCATTGTACTACTCTACTGTCAATACCCATTGCTGCAACTTTTTTCATTAGCCTATCATGAGGTACTACATCGAACGCCTTTGCAAAATCTATTACGATCCCATCTATTTGCCCATTCTCGTCAATTGCATCGGCAACGTCTTGTGTGAAACCTAGCAGCTGGCTCTCACAGGAATGCTTGCTCCTGAAACCATGTTGCCATTGATTCAACCAACCTGTATTCTCCCAGTATGTGTGCAAGTAATCTGAAATTAATCGTTCAAATACCTTACATACTACTGAAGTAAGACTCACCGGCCTATAGTTTTTGACATCAGATTTACACCCCCCCTTATATATAGGTATCACAATTGCTTTTTTCCAGTCAGCTGGCACCCCACCATTATTTATGCACATAGAAAATAGGAACTTTAGATAAGGTACAGTTGCGGTCCCTGCTTCCTTGAGAAAGTCTCCTGATACTCCATCAGGGCCCACTGCCTTCCGTGCTTTTAGTTTCATAATTTTCTTGTATATATCTTTACTGTTAAAATTAAATTTACAGGAACTATTAACCGAAGGCGTATCATCTGTCCCTGAGTCTACATTTATATTTACATCATTATTTACATTACTTCCGAATACACTACCATACCACTGATTTAGTTCATCCGCTATATTCTCATCCCCCGTAACTACCTCTTTGTGTTTCCCTTTAATGCTAGATATTTGGTTCCTATTTCCCTTTTTCCTGTTTTTCATGTATTTATAGAACTTAGATGAGTCGTTGTCCCCCATAAGGTTTGCCATAAACTTACTTTTAGCACTTTTCTTAGCTTTATTTAATTGCTCACTTAGTTTATTGAATGTTGCTCTATGCACCGCCCCTTCTTTTCTCCTGGTATATGCCTTTCTTGCTTTCCTCTTAAGCTTAATAATGCCTCTATTGTAGTATTCTGGATTAGTTTTGCTGTTGATAGTTTTTTGGGGTATAAAACTATCTCTAGCTTCTGTCCATATTACTTTTAGAGATTCCCAGTATGTTTCAACTGAGTTCCCTCCATTGCTTAGCCACTCAGAAAATTTAGAGTGCAAAAAGTTTTGTAGCCCTTCTTTATCGGTTCGTTGGTATAGCCATACTTCCCTAGGGTTCTCCTCAACTATGCCCTCCCTTCTGTAGTAGCTAAGTTCTAACACCACTCCTTTGTGGTCGCTCATTTGCGTAGTTATTTCTACGTTTGACCAGACGTCGTCTGGCTTTACTAGGAACACATCCAGGAGGTGCTGCCCTCTAGTGTTTCCATCTACAACTTGTAGGAAGCCACCCTCTAATATTAGGTTGTTAACACTCTCTTGACTTCTCCCACCCTGGTCTATATTCCCTTTCCAGTCAACATGAGGCAAATTTAGATCCCCACCTACCACTGTAGGTCTAAACATACTTGTCTCATCGCAAGTAGTTATGTCTAGTAACCTATCTAATATGTCTGTGTTACTGCCTGGTGGTCTATAAGCACCCACTATATTTATTTTATCCCCACCTGGTTCTGTCATTTCTACCATTAGCACCTCATGCGATTCGTCTTTAAGCACTAGTTTACTAGTATATTGCTGACCAATGCCTATGAAGACGCCCCCAGCATGCTTACCCCTGTCTCTCCTATATATTATGTATTTGTCAGGGAAAACTTCATGATCAGCAACGCCGTCATGCAACCATGACTCAGTCCCTATAAACATATCCGGCTTAATAGTTTCTATGATAGTTAGGAATTTCAATGAGTTCTTAACTATACTTCTGCAGTTTACTAGCAATACTGTAATTTTTTCTTTGTTGCACTGCTTCTTCTCCGTATTGGTTTCTTGTTCACATATAAACTCTTGAGGTTCACATTTACTATTTTCTTTGAGATCACTAGGTCTACCCCCACTGCTTGTCAGTTTTCCGACAGGTTTCCTGTATTGTTTGTCCCCCTTCCCAGGACTTCTTTGATGCTATTGACCATGATTTGGCCAAGCAGCTTCCCTCCCTTATAGTTGAGATGAATGCCATCCTGTGCAGCATCCTCATCCGATAAATGTTTATTTACATCAACAAATAAAGCGCCTTTCTCTCCACACAGCCATTCAATGCTGTCATTGAGCTTGTCGATTGTGCCATCGTAGGTCCCCTCCTTGTATATAAGTCCATTTATTATCCACTTAGTGCTTTTGAACTTAGCCATACCTTCATCGAGTAATGTCCCCATCTCAGCCATCATGTGTGGCCCCTTTTTCCTACCTACATTATTAGTTCCTACATGGAGCACTATCACTTTGGGATCTGCTTCGTCTTCTTTTTTGCTCACTATTTTCTTCCCAAGTTCCGCTATTCTTATTCCCGGGTAGACTTCAACTTCACCTCCTGCTTCTCGGCACACCTCCCCTGCAATTCTAATCATGGAGTCTCCAAGTATCCTCACTTCTCCCTTGTCAAATACTCTATTTTCAGTCTTCAATGCATTATTTGAATCTCTATTAAGGATTCTATTAAATTTTTCCTTCTTCTGTTTCTGCTCCTCTTCCAGATCTTTAGCCTTTTGGCCCAAACTTCCTTGAGCTTCGGTTGATGTTGGCATTATTTGAGTTTGGGTTATTTGAGTTTTGAGATATCGCTCTTTTATTACATGTTGGTGGCTCAGGTCCTGCTGTCTGTGTTGGTACATGCTCTGTTGCTGATGATAATAGTGGTCTGGTTGTTGTTGTTGTTGTTGTTGTTGTTGTTGATGTTGCTGCTGCTGCTGTTTTTGTTGTTGTTGTTGTTGTTGTTGATGTTGGTTGTGCTTCTGCTGTTGCTGCTGCTGCTGCTGTTGTTGTTGTTGATGTTGGTTGTGCTGCTGCTGTTGTTGTTGCTGTTTATGTTGCTGTGTATATTGTTGTTGTTGTTGTTGTTGTTGTTGTTGTTGTTGTTGTTGTTGTTGTTGTTGTTGTTGTTGTTGTTGTTGTTGTTGTTGTTGTTGTTGTTGTTGTTGTTGTTGTTGTTGTTGTTGTTTGAGAGTCACATTTAGTTGTTGCATCATTTGAGATTGATACAACAGCTGCTGCATCAGCTGTTGATTTATCTGATGTAGCTGTTGTAGTTGTACCTGATGCATGTACTCCTGCTGATTTTTTTGAACTTTTTGACTTTCTATCATATTTAGTAGGCAATCCTTAAGTTCGCGCATTTCTTGCATTAGCTCCTGATCCTTCGATTTGCAATCCTTTAGTTCTCGTAGTTCTTTGATTAGTTCATAGTTCTTCGGTCTCTTATCTTCCTTGCTCTTTCCTTTTTTCTTTAGCGTAGTCACGTTCTTTGCTCTCCATGCTCTGAGTATTTTCATTCTAGCAACCATAGATCCTGTCCTGGTCTTTGTTTTATCCCTCTTGTCATTATCTGTTTTCACATCGTTATTGGTTTTTATTGTCACTTTTCTTGTAGGCCTATCCTCCATATTAGCACTTTCCATATTTACACTTTCGGCATCCGAATAATTTATTGATCCTGTATTTGTCTCCTCTTTACTACTTTCATCCATTTCCTCTTCTCTGCTTTCATCCATTTCCACTCTCTTCAGCTCACCCATTTGTATCACTTCACAAGCCTCGCACAGCCAGTGCCCAAGATTGCTCTTACTTTCGAGGTAAGCTTGGGGCGTGACGCCCGCACAGCTGAAATGACTCGTTTTAAAACATCGTTCACATTTCGCGCCTTTTCTCACCGCCCTCGTACAGTCTCGACACTCAGCTCCGTTTTGCACCATTTCGTCAGATCCTCACTTTTCTAGTCTACGTGATATCGATGGATCGATTGATTGCGGTCACAATATCTCACTCCGCTCAACCTAACCTCACTTTCCTCTCGCATCTTTTCCGCTTTTTTCTATCGCAAACTTTACACATTAATCTTAAACACTCACACTAGTTTATAGTTCATACATCTAATTAATCATTATTTTATTATATATAAGTATTGGTATATATATAACCTACTTATATACTCACTATTTGGCTGGATTATTAGTGCCTACTGCACTAGCGCGCCAAAATGCAGATGTAGACGTCAACTTGTTCACTTCTTTTGTTCTTTCAAGTTGTTGCTCGTATGTCAACGTGTCGATCCAAACTTTGCGACTTTGCTTTTATATATCTACAGTCCATGTATCACAACATGCCATCGTGGCGTGGTGGGGCGAGGGCCACACTGCTTTGCGTGTTAACCTAAGAAGCACCCTGTCAATCACTACACACAAAGGCGACTTATAGCCAACGCCTCATTTGTAGACAGTTGTAAATGTCAATCTTGTCTTGTCAAGCGGCTGTCAACGGGGTGAACACACAGTTAGGTACAAAAAGGAGACCTTCCCCTATATACAGGGACGAGCGATACCCGTCCGTAGCACAGTCGAGTCGACATTCTTCACGTTCAGCTGTCGGTAGCGGCTGAGCAGGTGAGTGCTTTGCTGAATAATGGGGATGGTTGACATTTATGACCTCCACGATGCCATCGCCTCTGTCTCAGGTTAGTGATTGGCAGGGTGCTTCCAAGTATAGCGCATCATAGGCCTACATTTATTAGTTAGCTCAATATATTTTGTGTTTACTTCTCGATGACAGTTGTTTCTTTAGCTTCAGATACTCCGCATTTTAACCTGATGCCATGAACTACTTTATATCGTGGTGTAGGTCTGTAGTCCTGCGTAGGTTACATACTTACATGTGCCTGCATTAGATAGCATAACGCCGTGCCTGTTGCCGCGCAGCAAGGATGGTGGTTCCGGAGGCCTCTTCAACCAACTGATGACCCCCGTCACGCCAGCCAAGGAGTCTTCGAGCAGTAAGGTCACAGTGGTGGGAGCTGGGAGTGTCGGACTGGCGGCTGCCTTCAGTCTCCTCACCATGGTATGTTGGTTGTATTGTATCCCAGCTTATCAGGCAGTCTAACTCGGCCTCAACGAAAGTATTTGTATACCAATCTCAGGTCTTTGTCTACTGCCCCTTTCAACCGCGCCAATTGAAATAAAATCAACAGATATATAGTTGTCCCAAGACTACCTTACAATTGCTTTCGTAACAGGCTACTAGTTCGTAGCCAATCAGCGATCGGTATTGGCACTGGTGTGTCTCGGGCGGTTCGCCGGTTAGTGATGAAAGCAGGTGTAAAGTTATCTTGGGTCCACTATACCAAGGTCAACTAGATCGCTAGTAGCGCGCGCGCTTCGCAATTACTCCGCTAGGAGTAGGCCTACATCCAGTAGACCTTGTCCCAACTAAAGTATTCGCATACTATTGCGATCTCAGGTCATTCTCTACTGCCCCTTTCAACCGCGCCAGTTGAAAGAAATTCAACAGATATACGAAAGTATTCGCCTACTATACCGATCTCAGGTCATGGTCAACTGCCCCTTGTAAACGGGCCAATTGAAATAAGATCAACAGGTATACTAGTCCCAACGAAAGTATTCGCATATACGATACCGATCTTAGGTCATTCTCTACTGCCTCTTTCAACCGCGCCAATTGAAAGAAAATCATCAGATACCTGGCGTTCTTTCATACATTCGTTAATGCATTGTTCGGTTTTGTCGCGTGCACAGGCGGTTTGGCCACACCCACCGTTACAGGTAACCAACGGAAGGTGTTAAATGATCCCCAATGGACCTGTTTAGATTAGATGGTAAAAATTAGCGAAGTAGAAAATGAAGTTGTCACCTTAGACTCTGATGTGACGTAAGCATCAGAATACTTACGTTGGGGCGGCTATAGAGGGCTTTGGAGTGTCGAGTTCGAAAGGTAAATGGATTGGTACAACAAGGCG
This sequence comes from Isoperla grammatica, assembly GCA_945910005.1. Lineage (NCBI taxonomy): Eukaryota > Metazoa > Arthropoda > Insecta > Plecoptera > Perlodidae > Isoperla > Isoperla grammatica. The sequence continues at coordinate 47,333,992 of OX246739.1, forward strand.
AGAATGGGCTGGTCCAAAACTCTACACGTCATTTCGCTGATTGGTTGTGTCAGATTCGGTACAAATGATTTACGAGGTTCCATCGTAATAGTATTCCCTCGACCATCGCCAACAACACTGGTCTGGCTCGCACAATAACACAGGGTAGAGCTGGGGGGGGGGGGGGGGGGGGGGCAGGTAGGGGACCCGGGCTCTATTCCTGCGACTGAACCAGACGAGGCTACATTATTCAAAATCAATAATCTATAACAATAAAGACTTAGAAATGGTAACAAATAACAATCCACAGCACTGATATCATTCGTATAAGCGCCTACAATTTTTGATTTGAAGTTAATTTCTAAATTTCAACAACGACAACGACCTGATAGTATGTCGTAGCGAACTGTATAGCGTGTTGCAGGCTTGCAGCGACCTGTGTAGCGTGTTCCAGCGACCTGTGTAGCGTGTCGTAGCGATCTGTATAGCGTGTTGCAAGCTTGCATCGACCTGTGTAGCGTGTTCCAGCGACCTGTGTAGCGTGTTGCAGAGACCTGTTTAGCGTGTTGCAGCGACCTGTATAGCGTGTTGCAGCGACCTGTCTCCTGTGTGGTAGAACGTGTCCAGCGATGTGTGCCTGGTGGACATGGATGAGAAGAAGGTGAAAGGAGAGGGGATGGACCTCCGGCATGTCGCAGCGACCTGTATAGCGTGATGCAGCGACCTGTATAGCGTGTTGCAGCGACCTGTCTCCTATGTTGTAGAACGTGTCCAGCGATGTGTGCCTGGTGGACATGGATGAGAAGAAGGTGAAAGGAGAGGCGATGGACCTCCAGCACGGGTCGCTGATTTTGGGCAACTCCAAGGTGACAGGCAGCAACGACTATGCCATCAGTGCCAACTCTCGGATCTGCGTCATCACAGCCGGGGTTCGTCAGAAGGAGGGAGAGTCGCGGCTGAACCTCGTGCAGCGCAACACGGAGGTGCTGGCTCACATCATCCCCCAGCTGCTCAAATACAGCCCCAACGCCATCTTGTTGCTCGTGTCCAACCCGGTGGACATACTCACCTACGTCGCGTGGAAGCTGAGCAAGTTGCCCAAGAACCGCGTCATCGGCTCAGGTTGCAGTCTGGACTCGTCACGGTTCCGCTATTTTATGGCGCAGCGGCTGAAGGTTGGGGTGTCCAGTGTTCACGGCTGGATCATCGGCGAGCACGGCGACTCTAGCGGTGAGTCTTGAAGTCAGCAAGGGCGGTTTCTTGTATTCAGCAAGGGGAGTCCCACATTGAGAACTGGCATTGTGTCTCGACTCGACAGGAGAGGTGTAATAATCACGGGTACAAAGCTGCCCTTGATCACAACACCTGACACAATGCCGACGGTTAAGACATGAAACTACCTGTTTTTATTGGCAACAGAGCTTTGTCATGGTTATGCTAGTGGTGAGGTTCTAGTCTCAGACCTCTTGTAGCCGTAAAGTGATGGCAGCAATAACGAAGCCATATGTAGATTGCAGAATACTAATAATAAAATATAACTACTACAGCTAGCTCGACCACCGGCAACAACCTGCCTCCCTGGTCGTCCACTTGAGACTGGCGTCATCCCCACGGATACCTTCCTGCCTTCCTCGGCTCACTCACACTTTACACCTGCTATAGTGAACAAATCTGTTACTGACCTTATCTATGTTCCTAATTTAGTGCAATGCACAAGTTACACCGTGACATACTGACTGAACTAATCTACTACTATCCTAATCTATGATATTCCCAATGAGTGCAGTGCACGCACAAGTCACACCGAAGCCCACCGTAAGACTCATCGCTAAAGATCGTCTGCATCGGAAAGCCCAGGGGGGAACTGGTACCCATTCGTGGGGTTGATCTGCGTTCGACCGGCCACCACTCTCTCTGGTGGTAAGATTACGTAGCTCCTAAGAGTTTGCGGCAACCTGACGAGTAATCCTGAAGGTCCGAAACGTCGTGGAGCTAAGCCAGAAGTCACAGCCATCGCCGCATCGCTGAGCACATGGAGATCCCGCCGAACTAGCCATCATAGTTTTGGCGATGTCGGTCATAGTTTAGTTTCGTTGTCAGCACGATTCCATGTCCAGCATAAAACCTCCCTCAGCCTATGTTGGAGTTCCACGGCATCTCCGTGAAGACTGGCAGTCGAAGTGGCCTCGCATGGAGGGTCTCGGCGATCCCAGAGTGCGCGAAGGTCTCGTCCGTATGTCAGGGAGGCTGGCGAGTACCCGTGACCTCGCTGACAGCGGTTCTCAACGCAAATGCCAGAGCGTGGAGGTGACGATCCCAGTCTCGGTGGCTAACGAAGTAGGCCCCGACGCTGGTCTACAAGGTGCCGTTGAGCCTGTCAGCACCTGTTGCCCACACGGTCAATAGGGAACGGTATGACGATCGGCAAAGCCCAATGATGTCATATTTCCGTTCCAAATTCTGCTAACAATAGTTTTCCGTAATCACTTAAAATTGCATCGGGGAACCCATGCCGACAGAACTGCCCTCTAGGTTCGCTGAGATCTGAGCTGTGCTCGGTGACCGTAACGGAAATACTTTCAGGAAGCGAGTGAACTTGTCGATTACTACCAGTACCTGCGCTCCTGCGTGTAGTAAATACTTCTCGTGCTGTTCGAACGCGTACATGGATCCCTATTTGTTTCAGTGCCAGTGTGGTCAGGCGTCAACGTAGCGGGGATGCGCCTGCGTGAACTTAATCCGGCCCTTGGTACCGATAAGGACCCGGATCACTGGCAGCAGATCCACAAGGATGTTATTAACGGGTAAGTGGCTGGATTTTACTTGGCGACGGCGCGCGCAACATAATATCCATCCTTATGGTACGTTTACAGCTACGCATTGCGAGCGAAGTGAGGGCGCGAGCTCCAATCAGCGGCCGAGTTTCATGCAAAGAAGTTAATAGTTTCACGCAAACACGGCCACTGATTGGTGCTCGCGCCTTCGCTTCGCTCGCAACGCGTAGCTGTAAACGTACCATTACACATATTATCATGGGGCCTTGTTGCAGCGCTATGGCAGTGATCAAAATGAAAGGATACACAAACTGGGCCATTGGACTGTGCGTAGCTTCCTTGTGCCAGCCCATCCTACGCAACACCAATTGTGTCCACTCCGTAACGACGTCACTAAAGGTAATGACACCTGTTGGTACAACTCATGCACAGTTTGCTACTGATACTGGCGCCCCCTCACACTCGCAATGCGGTGAAGCTTATAGGAGTTGTCTGGATTCAAACGGGGCCAAGTCCAGTTATGAAGTTTACAGGGAGGAACATTTGGCCGCTTTTGAAACTCACACTTAACTTTAGGTGCCTTCAAACATGAGACATGGCCGTTTTCGAACTTAAACATTGTAGAAGGCATGGATTTGGTTTGGTGACACTTCTAACTCATTTTCTGTATTTTTGGACTTGGCACCGTTTGAATCTAGGTAACTCATAGTAGCTTAGTGGGGAGATGCGTCCAGACCATGGTGAATGAAATAGCCACTTCATGAGTACATCATGGCTCGGACATGAAGAGAATAAGTCTTAGCCTCGTGAGTAGAGACACTAACGCTGCATTCTGTGTCCAGGGCGAACACAACATCGACAAGGAGGTGTTCCTGTCCCTTCCCTGCGTCCTAGGAGAGAACGGAGTGACGTACATTGTGAAGCAAAAGCTTGCGCCCGACGAGCTAGCAATGCTTCAGAAGTCGGCCAACCTCATGTGGGACATTCTGAGCAAGCTAAAGATCTAAACATTTGACCATTCAGCGGTCGCGGTTCACACCAAGTTTAATGTCTAAACAGACTCACGACATTACGAGGGGGAAGTCCTTAAGTCCAACGCCTTGACTATAGCTAAGCATTCGTTGGATATGTTGAGGGGTTTTGTATTCCTAAAGCCTTTACCGGCTATTTTATACTACGTTTACCCTGTAACATATATTATAATGATGGCCTTCTAGTCTGGAGGTTTAACCAAACCAGTGGCATGATTGTGTTAATTCTAATAAACATACAATTAGAATTGGAGACACATAGCGCCCCAATGCACAGCGTTCAAGTTGTTGTGATGTTTGACTTCTTTGGTGAACTACTAAAACCCATAGCGCCCCAATTCATGATGGCTGCGACAGCGGTCTAGTTGTTCTGATGTTTGACTTCTTTGATGAACTACTAAAACGCATAGCGCCCCAATTCATGATGGCTGCGACAACGGTCTAGTTGTTGTGATGTTTGACTTCTTTGGTGAACTACTAGAACGCATAGCGCCCTAATTTATGATGGCTGCAACAGCGGTCTAGTTGTTGTGATGTTTGACTACTTTGATGAACTACTAAAACGCATAGCGCCCCAATTCATGATGGCTGCGACAGCGTTCAAGTTGTTGTGATGTTTGACTTCTTTGGTGAACTATACTAAAACGCATAGCGCCCCAATTCATGATGGCTGCGACAGCGTTCAAGTTGTTGTGATGTTTGACTTCTTTGGTGAAACTACTAAAACACATAGCGTCCCAATTCATGATGGCTGCGACAGCGTTCAAGTTGTTGTGAAGTTTGACTTCTTTGGTGAAACTACTAAAACGCATAGCGCCCCAATTCATGATGGCTGCGACAGCGTTCAAGTTGTTGTGATGTTTGACTTCTTTGGTGAACTACTAAAACGCATAGCGTCCCAATTCATGATGGCTGCGACAGCGTTCAAGTTGTTGTGATGTTTGACTTCTTTGGTGAAACTACTAAAACACATAGCGTCCCAATTCATGATATTTTCTGTTTTGTATCGTTAGTGAATCGTTAGTGCAAGTTTGTGCATAACAAATTACGTTTGTGCACATTCGTTTCGGAGATATGTTTTTTCCGGAGGAGGGGTAAGGGGGGGGGCTTACATGACGTATCTCTACCTTATCGCAAATGTTAATATTTTCTGCAGAAGATAGTTAGTGCATCGATAGTTCAGGTTTGTTTCAGTATGTCACGGTGTGACTTGTGCACTGCAATCATTAGAAATATCATAGATTAGGCATTGGGTTTATAGTGTGGTGAACCCACACTATAAACAAAATGGTAATAGATGAGTTCAATATTCTACAAATATCGCGCGCTTTCTCAAGCAGTGAGGTGGTGCTATCTGTCGGAGACAATAACAACGTTTTCAACACGGCTGGCGTGCTGTGCAAAAAGCACGTGGCACATCAGTTCCAGTAGTATCATAACTTACAAGACAACTCTGCAGATATTTACGTGTTGATACCTCTCCATACAACAACATAAGTCAGATTAACGTGTTTCTTTTTTTGGGGGGTGGGGGGGGGGTTAGGATTTTGGCCCCGTCCGTGCGGACTTTATCACAGTTGATAACCTAAACATTGTGCAGGAACTTCGCACCACCACAGATAAATAATTATATAGTTCAATTCAATTACAGACTACATAAAGTTGATATAACAGGACCTATTACTGTGGCACGTTAGGAAGCCAATACTAAGAGATATAGAGATGAAGAGAGCTTGGACTGACAGTTTAGACTGATGCAGCACGTGTACCAATGCACGCCCGTTGTGTTAGGACTGCGAGACCAATCATCCGCGACTGAACGGCAAAACGTATATGGTGAATGCAGACGGTAAAAACTTAAAAGTATCGACGTTTTCTTTTACGCAATCATTCCAAATTTGTGCGTAACGTCGCTAAGTACATATAACAGATATAAGCATACATAATAACATATAGCATATATAAGCATGTAACAGATCAAAAACCATCTAGGTACGTAGGTACGCATCGACGTCTTTCTGCGCACCTCCAAGCCGAAAACTGCTAAATATCGATAACGTTTGTAGGCCTACACCCTTGGGGACGTGCGCCGTTCACAAACCAAAATCAATTTCTTGACGTGCTTTCAACGTGATTGATATTGATTGATTGATACATCTGCCTTGTGATAACATGCTAGATGCTTCTATCATTGACCATAATAAGCTAGCTTTTTTCTACACTAGTTTTACAACTTGCTGACAAACATGCACCCCCAAAAACCGTAAGGTCACTAAACCGCTTTTCTATCCCCGCCCTCACTTGCCCCGTTTTTTTCAAGTTCACCCACTAATCGTCTCGATTAGCCAAATTGCAAAAACATGGTATACGTAAAACCCAAATATCAATCAATCAATTCCCACGGAATGAATATTTGAAATGCATATTATGAATATCGCATCCTATGAATATCCCATGCCTATATCGAAAGGTTATGTATACATATCATTTTAAGTTGAATAATTTATACAGTTTGGCAGTGGTCTACTCTAAAGTCTAGAGCTCAGATGCCCAAGTTGTATTGGCAGTGGCAGTGCAGGCCCACTGGCCAGGACCCCTATTCTATAAAACTCCCGAAATGGATTCGGGCCGAAATGGAAACAATTGAGAAATAATAACAATACTAATTGGAAATTATTGTGTCAGTTATATTGTTGTGGAACTGCAATTGTTTCCATTTCGGCCAAAATTGTTGTAATTTCCGACCGAATCCGTTTCGGTGGAGTTATACACTACGTTTATCAAGCGGACTGGGTGCGGACTGAGCGGTGGGAGCTGAGTTCAGTGCGCACCGAGTTCGACTGATAAACACCTCAGCTCGAGCTTATTTCAGTTCTGTTAAGATGCCGATCTAGCCCGGTTTAATAGAACTGAGTCCCTGTTGGTAAACGGTTCCGGACTGAAAGTGACATTTTAAAACAACAACAACAGCAACTGCATCCCGATTCCCTCCAATCTTGTAATAGCCTGCCGTAAGCTTTTTGTTGTATTCGGCCCAATAGAAAATTATTTCTAAATTAATGTCGAGCTGTAGGCAAGACATGTCGCGAAATATGACAAATCTGACGAATTCCATATTTTTACAATGTATCAATAAAGTGATGAATAAAATATCTTATCTTATCTTCGTGGTCTGAGGCTGAAACGGCTTATTTCATTGGCCTCATAAAGGAGAAAAATATAATACAGAAGTTGGATGGGAAAAGGAGAGTTGGAAATAGACTTGTTTTTTAGGTTAGGCACAACACCATCTTCCAAACTAGACAGATGATGGTAGGCGCCCACTACCACTGCAAAGCGCACTGCCTGCTAGTGGGCCTTGTTGTCATCCACAAGGCCGTGACTCGGTACCGAACTCGGTCCGTGATGACTAGGCCGGATTGAAGTATGCTTGCTAAACGGGTTCAGAACTCAGTGCGTACTGAAGTCAGTCCGTATCCAGTCCTCTTGATAAACGTAGTGATAGAATAAGGGTCCAGGGCAGACAGCACTACCTGTTGCAGATATCATTACATCACATTGCACAATACACCCTCCGTTGTTTCGATTTCCTCTTCGTTGCGCAATAACACTCAAGGAAAATGACCGATGATTGCGATTCAGCGATGTTCACAATATTTGGACGTCTTCTGTTGAGTTTTTCGTGTGGGTTTAGGGAGGGGGAGGGGGAGGGTGCACCCAGGGCCGTAACTAGGGTATACAAATGAACCGGATATGATTGAGAAAAGTACAATGGTCGGGGGGGGGGGGGCAGGGGGGGGGGGGCAGCCAATGCGGGGCCGGGGCGCACAGCCCCGGAAATTGTTTTGATTCTTATAGTGTGATTCAGTGGCGTAGCTAGAAATCCACGGGCCCCCGGGCTACAGCGAGCTGGCGGGCCCCTGTCATTGACGCCTACAATCTACGTGTTATTTACCATTAGGCAATTATTACAAAATTTAAGTATTATATGCACCGAGTCTTGGTACTCACCATTCGCCATTGGATTCAACAACATTGTCACTAGCACTACCGGTATCACACGACGCAGTGTTACTTTTGAGTAAAAAGCTAGTTATTTTAGGAATTTTTCGTTGTTTTTCTAGTTCCTCAGTTTTCTTCTTACGCTTTTTAATCCCGCTTTAATGTTTATGTGAGGCAGAGGACATTATTAAAATAGAAAATCAGAGCTTTTGCGACGACCGTGACTATTAGCAAGAGATAATCACAAACTGACTAAAAGTGTTGACATGTTGGAGGGTGGTGACTGCAGACTGTGCAGAGTTGTGAACAAAAGGTTTTCTGAGAAATGAGGCATATTCTATCAACAGCGGATTATTGACAGGGTGCAGCCATCAATGAATGACTGTTGGCCGCCAGGGCGATGGCTAGGGCCCCGTGGGGTAGGGGCAAGGTAAAGATAACTCGCATACAGATTTTCATGATTTTGATGCAACTTATACTTCAACAATTGTTTTAAACAATTACTTGTTTTGTATTCTTTTACTCAGTATCCAGGGCCCGGTTTCGGACCGTCCTGATAAAAAGGTCTTTTGAACTCAAGCTTGTCTTAAAACCGGGCCCCTCAAAACCCCGGGCCCCCGGGCTTCGCCCGGGCTGCCCCCCCTATTCCTACGCCACTGGTGTGATTGGAGTGTTTTAAAGAGTTTTAGCCTTTTAGGCATGTTTTTTTAAAACATTTGTTACTGGTGACTGGTGTGACATAACGGGGGTATTAGCAAGTCAGAATGGTATACTCTCGTACATCTAGTTACGGTCCTGGGTGCACCCATTCGTTACAATGTCGTGTTTCGCTGGCAATTACACTGCTTCGGAGTAATTACTTCACTGTGACATTACAAAGTGCTTACAAAGTTACAAAGTACTTCGCGAGATATGATTCCTTGCGGGTAACTGTTCCAAGATGTTTCGTGACAAACTACATAGTTTTACGCTACCGATTGAAATTAAAAACATGGTATAACGTTAAATAAATGATAATTACGTAAATACGTTTTGAACAATTCAAATAATACTAAAGAATTGAGTCATTCCTAAGCGATTTAACGTGCAGGTCTTCCAGTCCATTTTTTTGTGGCTACAAGGTAATTCCTGGCACGCCCCCCCCCCCCCCCCCCAACGAAACACTTCATGGAGACGTGTTCAGGTTTGTATTTTGAGTTTAATCCAAGTCTAGTATAATCTCACGATTGTTGCAACAAGTCAAAGTTGACATTTGATTAGAGTTTATTTTCATTCGGCATGTATGTTCAAGCAAGTTATACATAGTTGTTTCGCAGCAACCTTACCGACACTTCCTTCCGTCAGTCGAGTGATGCGTGGCCAACAGTGCGCCCCAATGTTGGGTACCTTCAGGGTCCCGCTCCCGTGTCCCTGTCATCAAGGGCTGGACAGGGACACGGGAGCGCGAGTGGGACACACGTGATGCGTGGCCAACCAGTGCGCCCCAATGTTGGGTACCGTCAGGGTCCCACTCCCGTGTCCCTGTCATCAAGGGCTGGACAGGGACACGGGAGTGCGAGTGGGACACAAGTGATGCGTGGCCAACAGTGCGCCCCAATGTTGGGTACCTTCAGGGTCCCGCTCCCGTGTCCCTGTCATCAAGGGCTGGACAGGGACACGGGAGCGTGAGTGAGACACAATTGATGCGTGGCCAACCAGTGCGGCCCAATGTTGGGTACCGTCAGGGTCCCACTCCCGTGTCCCTGTCATCAAGGGCTGGACAGGGACACGGGAGCGCGAGTGGGACACAAGTGATGCGTGCCAACCAGTGCGCCCCAATGTTGGGTACCGTCAGGGTCCCACTCCCGTGTCCCTGTCATCAAGGGCTGGACAGGGACACGGGAGCGCGAGTGGGACACAAGTGATGCGTGGCCAACCAGTGCGCCCCAATGTTGGGTACCGTCAGGGTCCCGTGTCCCTGTCATCAAGGACTGGACAGGGACACGGGAGCGCGAGTGGGACACAAGTGATGCGTGGCCAACCAGTGCGTCCCAATGTTGGGTACCGTCAGGGTCCCGCTCCCGTGTCCCTGTCATCAAGGGCTGGACAGGGACACGGGAGCGCGAGTGGGACACAAGTGATGCGTGGCCAACCAGTGCGCCCCAATGTTGGGTACCGTCAGGGTCCCACTCCCGTGTCTCTGTCATCAAGGGCTGGACAGGGACACGGGAGCGCGAGTGGGACACAAGTGATGCGTGGCCAACCAGTGCGCCCCAATGTTGGGTACCGTCAGGGTCCCGTGTCCCTGTCATCAAGGGCTGGACAGAGACACGGGAGCGCGAGTGGGACACAAGTGATGCGTGGCCAACCAGTGCGCCTCAATGTTGGGTACCGTCAGGGTCCCGTGTCCCTGTCATCAAGGGCTGGACAGGGACACGGGAGCGCGAGTGGGACACAAGTGATGCGTGGCCAACCAGTGCGCCTCAATGTTGGGTACCGTCAGGGTCCCGTGTCCCTGTCATCAAGGGCTGGACAGAGACACGGGAGCGCGAGTGGGACACAAGTGATGCGTGGCCAACCAGTGCGCCCCAATGTTGGGTACCGTCAGGGTCCCGTGTCCCTGTCATCAAGGGCTGGATAGGGACACGGGAGCGCGAGTGGGACACAAGTGATGCGTGGCCAACCAGTGCGCCCCAATGATGGGTACCGGGTGGGTCCCGTGTCCCTGTCATCAAGGGCTGGACAGGGACACGGGAGCGCGAGTGGGACACAAGTGATGCGTGGCCAACCAGTGCGCCCCAATGTTGGGTACCGTCAGGGTCCCGTGTCCCTGTCATCAAGGGCTGGACAGGGACACGGGAGCGCGAGTGGGACACAAGTGATGCGTGGCCAACCAGTGCGCCCCAATGTTGGGTACGGTCAGGGTCCCGCTCCCGTGTCCCTGTCATCAAGGGCTGGATAGGGACACGGGAGCGCCAGTGGGACACAAGTGATGCGTGGCCAACCAGTGCGCCCCAATGTTGGGTACCGTCAGGGTCCCGCTCCCGTGTCCCTGTCATCAAGGGCTGGATAGGGACACGGGAGCGCCAGTGGGACACAAGTGATGCGTGGCCAACCAGTGCGCCCCAATGTTGGGTACCGTCAGGGTCCCGCTCCCGTGTCCCTGTCATCAAGGGCTGGATAGGGACACGGGAGCGCCAGTGGGACACAAGTGATGCGTGGCCAACCAGTGCGCCCCAATGTTGGGTACCGTCAGGGTCCCGCTCCCGTGTCCCTGTCATCAAGGGCTGGATAGGGACACGGGAGCGCCAGTGGGACACAAGTGATGCGTGGCCAACCAGTGCGCCTCAATGTTGGGTACCGTCAGGGTCCCGCTCCCGTGTCGCTGTCATCAAGGGCTGGACAGGGTTTCCCCAATTCTCTAGACCAACCACAATGGGAGCTTCGCCCTCAAACTAGAGCCTGCTCGCGCCATCTTGGAAACCTTGGACAGACGGCCACGCTCACATTCTAACCGCAAACCGCATTTAGTTATCAACATGTGGTGGCGATTTATATTCAATATTGGCTCGCAGATTCAAAACAAACCACTAATTGTGATATTAAACAACAATATTTTTTAAATTGCAAATAATATCGTTTCTCTGTAATACTTTGATATCAATTGAACTGAAGTAGCCTGTGGGATGCGTTGGGTCCCTCCTCGTGGTGACCGGTGCCAGCAAAGTATATAGATCATATAGATCTCATGCACGTATATAGATCATTCTTTCATCTCATATTCACGTTCATCAACACATTCACTAATCACATCGTCACGTATTATTACTGTGGGTTTATGGTCGTAGTAATTGTGGTTCGGTTGGATTATATTGTTATTTGTTATTACTGTTCTATGGAAAATATTTGACAAAAACTTTAAAAAATACACATCCCTATCCACTTTCTTATGTGTATAACTATCTTCTTCATATGTGCCGGCTCTCCATACGATTATTTTACACACCAACCCCGGCACTCCCACCCCCCAACCACCCTTACCGGACTCCTTGCTCCTTACGACGTCGACGACCCTAGCAATGTGTGAGTGTGATGGATTTGATTCGGCCGACGTCATAATATGAGTCATGAGCTCAGTACGTCTCAAATAATAGTCAACTGACCAACTGTAGTAGTTTGCTTGAAACTGAAGTGCAGTGAGGGTCTGTGTCGTGTAATGCAACCAGGAAGCCATGTAATGCAGGCGACATGATTTATACGAGCAAGAAGACGGAAAGTGAAACGAGTAACGATGTCGCAGCCACGCCCACACAGTCGCTGACATTGACAGTTGACATAGGGGGGGGGGGGGGGGGCACCTTCCCGTTACCTGACTCGTGCATCGAGCATTCGCAAATAAGTCACTCGTTGATGCTTTGCCTTTGTATATTGGTTTTAGATAATATGTCTTTGGAAACGTGGAGTATACGTTTCAAGAAACCACCACAACAGGGTATCAATCTCTTTTCCCCACCGCAAGGAGCCATCTCACCCTTATCCTTGTCCTAATGGTCACTGGTCAGGCTGGAGTTCATAGTCGTCCCCCAAGGTTTTACCGACCTTGGTCGTTCCCTACCCCTAGAGACGCCCGCTGTTGCTAAGGATTTGTTTTCTATTCTATATGGAAAATAAAATGCACGAAACGGTTATCTGGTTATCTGGCAACAACGGGCGCCCCTAGGGGTAGGCGACGACTATGAATACGGACCATCCTTTTCCCACCGCAAGGACCTAAATGTTGCAGATATGATCTCTGGCGGCGAAATCGTGAAGTAATAGTTAGAGGGCAACAGAGCCGCTGGATGTCATTTGTCAGTGTCATTTGTCATTGTTTATATGAGAATGGCAACGATTCCAAAGAAACATAAACGATATTGTTGCGTCAGTGAATATCCAGCTTTGCTGGATATTTGCTGGTTGCGTTTTGTATTCAAGATGCCTTTGATATTATGGGGATTTTGGATCAGGGGACACACCAAGTATCCGAAGGTCCGAAGTTCATGTTCTGATCGTATGTTAATTAACCACATGCAATTAAAAGGCCACCGATTAACACTGCCTCTCTTTCATTGAGGTTCCTTTGGGCTCTATTTGCTTTCAAATAAATGTATATTTCAGAATAAAGTTAAAAACTTACTTTGCGTAATAACATGTTTAGGCGGATTCATGCTCTCCTGTCAGTTTGTTACCCTCTAACTGTCAGCCATGTTGCGCAGCAGTGGTGCTATCTCTTGACACATTTAGTGTCGAATAGTCAGCCAACATTAATTATTGAATTACTTTAATTGTGACTAGAGTATTGTTTCAAAACACTGTTTTTCTTCAAGATATTTATCGCACCAAACGGTTGTTGCCTCAAATATTGCGAATTTGTGTATGACTACCATGAGTGATACTCAATGATTTTTGTCATATATGGAATTTTTTTAGTAGTGTTGCTCCTCCCTCACATGTGGGGCTGCGGGACGCCGGTGTACGCAGTCGTAGTGGTGTAGTGCTAAACGAGTTACATGCTGGTGATACACTTGAATTGAGTATTAATATTTCACGTGGAGTAATGTGATTTTAATGTATCATTACTCTGTGAGTACTCTTGTTACGATACATGTCAACTCCCAGTACTCTTCTTACATCACAACGCGATTACTCTAGCTAGAATAATCGCTTCGGGGAGTAGTCGATCGAGTAGCGAGCGCCATTCCGTAACGCACCTTGCTATACTCATGCAGTTAATTAGTTATCTGTGCTCATGCGTTAAATAAATATATAGGCCTACTACAGGCTGCACTGGTTTTCAACGAGCGTTTTTCTTTTCTTTTTCAAAGAACCAAGAAAATGATTGTTTTATCAGAGAATATTATTCACAAAAGCATTAAAACCGTTATCGTTGGCTAGAGCAGATTGGCGGGTTCAAGTGCTTGTGTACCAGATTCCGTCTTCTCGTCAACTGCTCAACACATGACTGGTCAAAGTTACACCGTCCTTTCGGATGATACGTAAAGCTGGTGGTCCCCTTGACACTTTTCGGCAGGAGTAAGCGACGTTCCGGTTACAGGTTTCTCTTCCATCCTTCATCATTATTCATCAATAATCCCTTCACTATTTATTAAATTTACACCAGTGTGGCCTCGGTCCTGTTGCAAAATAAATATAGAAATAATGAAATAAAATATTTGCATTATATTCAAAAGTTTTTGGCAGAACGGCGTTCCGGCTTGTGAAACAGTTCCGGAACGACGTTCCAATCCCGCTACACCAGTGGGTATGTGAACTCGTTTCGAGATCGTCCTCCGAGGTCCTTCGAGCTGGACCAGGGAGGGACCCATGGGAGGGACCGCGTATCCGTGAAGCTACCTATGTAATAAGCAGTTACGCGATCACCAGGCGGCCGTGTGTGACACGAGCGGCCTTCGGGAGGTGATTGACATTGAACAGAAGCGACGTCGGTTTTCGTGGACCACCGCTGTGCGGGTGCTGACATGATGCAAGCTCGATCCTTGCTGTAGGTCAGTTCGGCTCTCTCAAGTCTGTCGCGTACCCGCCAACACACACAAACAACACAGGTGACTTACGAGCACATGTTAATTACTACGAGTACTGTTGATCGGCGTTCTGTCATAAGTATTCACATCACGTTGCAAGGCCTCCTTATCCGGGGTCAGAGTGAAAACGTTTATAGCCCTGCCCATGATTATTGCGTCGCGTGTGTTAGATAATAGCTGGAGGACTACTGGCATTGGGACAGTGCTGCGCTCATCGAGTGTACCAGGGGGGGGGGGGGGCGGCGGCCGCAGCATCAGTTACCTAAATTCTTCGCACGACTTCAGAGCTCGTAGCCATCCAGCGAACCGCTCGAAACAAAGCCCCGCACAATGGCGATCGCTGATTGGCTACGAGTGGGGTGGGTTCCTTGCCTGTGACGAAAGCCTGAGAAAGGTTGCTGTGTGGCTACTTTACCACCCCGGTGATAAGCTTGGCTTGTGCTTGGTATTGGGACAGGGCAGCGCTCATCGAATATACCGGCCGCAGCCTCGATGCACTCACCCCTATGCGGATACCTAAAGTCGATCCAGAGCAAACTTGTGGATGCTGACGTCACAGATGAGATGAGTGAGGCTTGACCAATCAAGTGCCAGTATTAAAAAAAAAAACGCTGATTGGCTATGACGTTGATCTATGACGTTGGCATTCACAAGGTTGCTGTGGAGCCACCTTCTACTCCGGTGAAAAGCAAACTCAAAGGCCGCAAACGAGCAGCAAATATCGGCCGGCCCCTCTGAAATCCATTTGGAAAACATTGCTCACAACTGAATGGACAAATAATGCTACAAACCACTGGAGTTCTAACACTTTAACCACAACAAGTGGTTTGATGTGGTATCCGACCTATGAAAATAACTGCCTTACACATGCTTTCGTCACAGGCGAGGCACTCGTAGCTAGCCAACCAGCGAACCGCCCGAGACTACCCCGCGCAAATACCGATCGTTGATTGGCTACGAGGCCATCGCCTGTGACGAAGGCATCGGTAAGGTAGTCCTGCGACAACTATACGTGTAGGGTCTACTCCGTCTATACACTGTAGAGTCTACAGTGTAGACGATGTAGTTCGTCGTTATACGAATATATGATTTTCGTTTTTCTCAAAGGGAAAGACGATGCTTGTTCACACTTCTAGAAAAGATTATCTGATCATGGACTTAAAATAGTAACTTTGTTACTGGACCTGAATCAGCTAACAAATCAATGTACCAATTAAATAGCCATGAAAGAAGGCAGTGGGCAGCCATTTTAGTCCTTAAGTTTCGGATTTTGACATTGTTCACATTGTTGTTGTGACTGTTGATGTGTAATTGCTTAGCGATAGGGGCTAAAATGTCCGAGAATGTCAAAAACCGGAAATGAGAATCACAGACGCGTATTCCAACCATGTTGCACATCTAGATAGTTGAAAGTACATGATTTGACAACGTTCCAATGTTTGTGGGAGGTTGGTAGATACCTGGATCAATCTGCGTAGATTCTTAGTTACTTATATTTATTCATTATTATTTTGAAAATAATAATAATAACTATTTTTAATAGTTGGTTTTGGTTGCTTCGTCCCAAGGTCATCTCGTGCTGTTATAATAGAACAATTTCACTTCAGTCGGCTAAATAATTCTCCATCATCAAAAAACTTGACTACGTTTGCGAAAAAGCCTGTCAAAGAACGACAACAACTCGGGCGACCTAACGAAAGTCATAAGGGTGGCATTTTAATCCTAGCCGGCGAGTCGTCTCGCTTAGCCTCGTTGCAATATCCAGGTCGCTCTTCAAGGAAATGTCCCTTGCCTTCGATCACCCGAAACTTCTCCGCCAATTATAGTCATTAAGAAAATGTAGAACAAAAGTAGTTCTGAGCGAAGGTCAGCCGACTTATTTGATCTTGAGTAGTGTATAGTATAGGTAAGCCTTGTGTTGTGTGGACCAGTACTACAGCCTGCTATGTTCATACAACGAGGCTTATCGAGGCTCTATATCTACTCATTGTGTGGGAGCGCTTAGCCATGACCCTAGTGTCACCTACGTAACTGTTTGAATGGAGAATACTGCGTTGGATGTCAGTGTCGTGCATGAAGTCGGGTGTCTCTATGTTTAGTCCCTTGTGGGCGGGTGTGTTTGTCAAACTGCAGTCAAGGGGGTTGTGTGAAGGTCACAAGCAAGACAATGCGAAACACTTGACTAATCATAATGAAAATGGTGAAGGTTTGGAATCATGAATTGCGACGTGAAAGTATGAAATACGCATCCACTTGTGACGTGGCAGACGTGAAGAGAAGTGAGATCATTCTTATGTGATCGGTGCAACATTATACACGAATACGCAAATTTCAAGTGGTGTAAAATAAATGCTGAATGCTCTTTGTTGGAACACTATCTCGTTGCCGTTGGATGCCAGATGCCAGCTTATTTCTTGCGCGCAAACTTTAAGGTTTCTGAAGTGTAAGATTATGATTTTATATTTTTATACTCAAATCATCGATTTTACTTATACAATGCCAAAAACACTTGTTTAATAATCAATATTTAACTCTGGGAAATTGTTTCAAATTTCATCATTAACATGTCAAAACAGAAAAACAGTAATTGCCAATTGCCATAGCACATTAATTGTGTTTTTTTATTTTCATTTCTTTATTGAGTTGCACTTATGTATTATATGTACAATTTAAAGTTTATAATGTATGAAAAATGTAAATTAAATATGTCTTTCTGAGCCAAATCCATATTTTTGTGTAATTAAGGGCGACGCTAATAATGCTAATATTCTTAAGTTCTTCTTGGTGCGACAAATTTTTAATAAATATTTTTCTGCTACAGGCAATTTTTAAGCATATTATTATGTGCATATTATTAAAAATTTTAAAATTTTCATGTTGAACGTTTTTTTTCCACAAGTATTTGTTGGCCAAACCCTGTACTATTTGGTACAGAAGTTTGCCTATTATAAAACCTATTACAATCTGAAAATTATGGGAGTAATGGGTCATGACAGGTGCTAGGGGTACAATCCCCGGGTTTTTCGAGAAATTTCGGAAATCTTTCCAGTTACCATCAAGTCTCACTGATGAAATTGTTCTATGCGTATTACGGTGGTCTTTTTTCTTTATTTATTTCGATTTTCGTTTTTATATAAGTTATTGTATGTTATTCTGTGTCATCTCATGTGGCAACAGCTTTGGCTGCAGAAACCGAATAACGGTTTTTATTATTATTATTATATTATTATTATTATTATTATTATTAGTATTATTATTATTATTATTATTATTATTATTATTATTATTATTATTATTATTATTATTATTATTATTATTATCTGAAACTATAGACACTTTGATTGCTGAGCTTAATTCGTGTAAGAAAGTTAACACCGAACTCAAGGACGAAAATAAACGTCTAGCTTCCCAAGTCAACGACCTTGAACAATATTCGAGAAATTATAACATTGAGATACAGGGTGTTCCGGTAACTCCCAACGAGAATACGTACGCAATAGTAAAGACAATTGCTGACGTCGTGGATAGTGATATTTGCATTGACGATATTGAATTTTGCCATCGAGTCCGGGTGTCAGGTGCTACCGGGAAAAAACCTCCACCCATAGTTGCCAAGTTCTACTCGCGCCGAGTGAAAGAAGACATCTTGGTCCAGAAAAAGAAGAAGCAGAAAATCAGCGCGAAAGAAATTGGGTACCCTTCATCGAATAACATAGTCTACATCAACGAGCACCTCACTAAGGTAAACAAGAATTTGTTTTGGCTGGCCCGTAACACGAGAAACTACGGATATAAGTTTGCCTGGTGTAGAGGGGGCAAAGTATTCATCCGCAAGGACGAAGACTCGCCAGTTATTTTGATAAAGTGTGCATCAGACATACCAGACAATATAACAGCGCGAGCGGTCCAATCAGACCAGTCTTAGTGTTGTTTGTTTACCTTGTGCGTGAGTTTGTGTTTGTATGGCTAGTTGGGATGAGGTCAATAACATATTTCTGCAAAATGATTCCATCGAATGTACGTACATTGATGACATTAGCGGCTGGTATGAGACAGGCGGCCGCGATCTGTCTACAGTCTCTAAGATTATTCACATTAATATTAGATCGTTAAAAAAACATTGGAACGAGTTATGTTGTATTTTGCAAGATTACTTAGGATCAATAGATGTTTTAGTTATAAGTGAAATTTCTAATTGTGATGTTAATTTATATAATTTGCAGGGGTATCAAAAAATATCAAAACAAAAAATAAACAGAATAGGTGGTGGCATACTTATATTTGTTAAAGAAACATTAAAATTTGCTGAAATTAACGTTGATTTTTTGAATGCAGAAGCGCTTTGTGGTACTATTTATCTTAATAACACATGTGTTCATTTGTTAGCTTTGTATCGTCCTCCTAACTTAAGTCGTTTAAACTTTATTGAAGAACTAGATGTGTTTTTAGGGAAATGTTTTGGCATTAATGGGATCATAGTTGGGGACGTCAATATAAATTTACTTGATACTTTGGACAGATATACTGTTATGTATGAAGATGTGTTGGCCGCACACGGTTTTAGTAAATGCATTACTAAAAGTACACGCGAAGAGTATATTTCTGGTAGGTTTGTGTCATCTTGTATTGATCACATTTTTTTGCGTGGAAGTTTCTCGTCATGTGAATCCGCTATCCTTACCACTAAAGTCTCTGACCACTATATGGTGCTTACTTGTTTAGGGTTTATAGGAAAGTCTCTCAACGTTAATACGCATAATAATCATTCTAATGACAATAATATCTCTGTCGCAATTACGCTTAACGAAAGAAAATTAAAGCATAACTTGTCTAATATTAACTGGAACTTAGCTTGTGATGCCGATGATCCAGAAGAAATATACACTATAATATCTAGACAGTTTACAGAAGCTTATGACAGTTCTATCTTCAGGGGGAATAAAATACCTAAGTCAAGAGATAGACCTCGCAAAATATGGGTGTCTGACGAACTTGTTATTATGACGAAAGTTAGAGATAG